>JAJOOS010001741.1:0-42086 GCA_029582725.1 Solanum chiquidenum | reverse complement strand
CAAATATACTTCTTGAAAAGAAATATAAACGATCGTATGCAATATATTTACCCAACTATGAGTCGGGGTCGATCCCGCAGAGAATATGGAAGAATATTGTCAATAGCAAATATTTAACTCGATAGTCGTTATATAAAAATGGGGGGATTTAAATTGAAATAAAATAAAAACAATAAAAATAGCTTTGAACTAAGTATTTATTTATATTCAAATTATTAGAAATAACTAGGAATGTGTTCCCCATAAGGTCATAAAGCGGTAATCCTAGTAATAACAATTCTCTCCTAGTGTATTACATGCAAATTGATAAGTTAGGAATCTCTAAATCCTTGGTCCGGCATCTAGAGAATTTTACCTCGCACCTTGGTCTGGCTACGGGTGTATAATTTACTAACCCTTACCTTTACCTCTTGTTAGACATCACATCGATGTTTCACTTAGTTATTACTTCGCACCAATCGACACTAGACTAATTGATAGTATTACACTAAATCTATGTTGATAATTCTTTTCTTGTTGATTACCTCCTTGGTCCGGTAAGTAGCAACAAGACGAGTTCTAACGTTGGCCACCGTTAAAAGACTTTTAAACGAAATAATTATCAATTCATGCAAAATACTATTCAAGAATTGCTTATTTACTATTCATACTTTTTTAATCGTTCATGGTTCCCACAACCCTAGTTGTGGAATTTAGCTATCATTATCTCAAAAACACAATCAAAATTTATTAAAATGAATATGCTTGGGTTAATCATAAATGTTAAGAACAATAGCTAAACTATCTTTTATTAATCACGAATACAAATAAAAAATAAAGGAGAAGAAGGAATAAACCACAATTATCTGGTCTCCACGGCGGCTCTTCCAAAGTTCCTAAGCTAGAAGGAAATTTATATCGTGTATTATTCCTTGGTTCTTGGCTCCCCCCTAAGAATAACTTTTCATCCCCTATTTATAGATAGAGAAATCCTAAATAAGATAATTTAGTTCAAGACAAATTAGGAAAACAAAACCCAATTAAATTGGGTTTGCACTGTACGCGTGGTTTCTCCAAATTGTTCACGGCAGAGGGGCGCCGGTCAACTGACACGTGGCAGCAACAAGCCTAATTCAAATTGAATTGGCGTTAAACTTTGCACCATATATAGGAATATATTATTTAATCCATTAAACTGTCTGCTTGATTTCCTTCTTCAACTTTCCATCTTTAGATCGTTTTAGCTCCAATCTTCCTCATTTTTCCACAATTTTACTCCTACAAATAAAATACACAATTTAGTACAATTCATAAAATTTATGCTTAAAAAGGACAAATATAAATAATAAATATGAGGCAAATGTTTATTAAAAATATGTATTTTGACCTCACATCAACGATTCACGAAGTGGATTGGCGAGCCCCGACCTAGCTCACCCAATTTTCCAGTAACTACGTCAATGGGGGGCTGCCCAATAGGCGAGGAAGGTCCATTTGACTAGTCGCCAATTGCCTTTGGGTGATGCTACTTCCCATCGCTTAGTGGTCCTAGGGAAAATATCGTTTTTCCTTTATTCCATCTTAGTAGCTTAGGTCCTTGCCTTGTTCCTATATGTTTACCCTTTTCATTTTAGCTTAGTTTAGTCTTAAAAATTTACGGAAAGATATGCTATCACTGATGTTAATCTCTAGGGTAGCCTACAAGAATCCGGAGTGTTACAAGTATGCCCCGTAGACCCACCCATGGTCCATGAGTGGTGGTCTCGTAAGTTAACACCGTTTTTAAGTGTTTACCTTTTAGTTAGGTGTTTAGGGGTTAATTAAGTAATTAATTAAGGGTTAAGAGAGGTTGGTTAGTTAGTTATTTAACCACCTATAAATACCTAATAGACCCCTAAATTAAAGCATTTAACTCATTCATCTAAGATCCCCCAAATTCTCTCCAAAAATCCTCTCTAGAAGTGAAGCAGAAGAAGAAGAAGAAGAGAAGGGAAGAGGGCAGATTTCCTTCATTGATGGGAGCTTGATCAGGGATTTGAATTAAGGTATGTTTAGCTTATTCATCTATGGGTTCTTGACCCATAGACCCCCCAAAGTTTTCCCCCAATTGTGAAGTCGAAAACCCATTTCTAGCTAGGGTTCTTCTTACATTGTGGGTAGAGTTTGGGTATGATTCCAATCTAGTGGATAATACCTAATTATGATTTATTCAGCTTTGTTTAGTGATATTATGATGAATTCATGTGATTTCTATGGTAAATGATGTTTGCGTAATAAAGAAACAAATTCCAATTCTAGTGTCTACGATCATACAATAGTATAATAACTCAACCAAGGATTGGGATCATGTCCCAAGGGAGTGGTTTTGAGAATTAATAGAAAAATAAAATAAAATTATAATTAGTCATAGTTAAAATATTATCGATTAAAAACATGATAAATCTTGGGGGTGAGGCAAGCGTTAATTAACGATTGGGGTTTGTCACAAGTAAGTAAAAACAACGAAAAAACAAAACGTAGTAATCAAGGAGACGAGATTCTTGGGATGTGATAGAAATATGGGATAAACGAGATTATCGGGTACGTGTTTATGATAGAAAATTCATAGAATAATTGTGACTAGGCTAGTCTTTAAGGGGGTAAGTTGCTATCTCTCTCTCTCGCAACTTACCCCTTTTCAATTGTGTTTCTCTCGAACACCCACTTTCCGCATGAAGAACACCCTCAATCTTATCCCACTCACTCTCTCAAGCTGAGTGTGTGGGAATGAGACTAGGGTTCACTCTCTCGAGCTGAATCTCATGTCGACCCACTCCCACCGGCCATCATTTTAGTAGTCTTAGTTTTATGATCCCTCTCTCGAGCAATCCGAAAACACATATATGAAATTGTATTTGCAACTACAATCTCATTAAGTTCACCCATAACTACTAAACGAAATTACATTTAAATAATGATTAAACTATCAGCAAGCAAGACCTAACACCTAATTTAACCCATATTCACAAAATCACACCCCAAAAATTGGGGTTTTAACTAGACATGTAAAAGAGATAGAAATGTATACCAAAATGAATTTGCATTCAAATGGGTATGAATATTTAAGTCCCGATACAAGCCAAAAGTGAAGAATCCAAAAGACCCAAGCCCAAATTCTTGGAGAGGATACCCTTCGAATCTTCAAGTTCTTCAAAACCCTATCCAAACTTAGAACTCAAAAATATAAGCTACAAGTTTATATTAAAAATTTGATATCTAAAAACTGATACTAAGCTACAACTCTCAACGAGTATTTATAACTTTCAAAGATTTGTGTTGCAGCGGCTCACTCGGCGACATTAGTCAGAATCGTCGATCAACTTAGCGATTCTCCCTTTGGCGTAGTTCATCGCCGTCTTACGTTAGCCTTCAGTATCGTCGTGTTTTGGATCATTGGGTTACATAGTACTTCTTCATGGAACTACTCGGCGACACGTCGACTGCTCATTTTAACCGCCTATTTCATCCTCTCCTTCATGGCACAACACACTGGAACAAAATTCAAGGATAAGATCTTTTGGCGACTCCCCGAACGGATTCGGCGATCCAGAGATCTTCAAATCGGGCTGCAGACATCTATAAAATTCCTCACATGCTCACGTGGGTCTTAATGAGTAAACCATCCATAGATTCCCTTCATTTGGAGAAGATGAAGAGTTGTGCTCGTGACATCAAATATAGCATCCTTTTTGGCTGATGGTAGGCTTGCACCAAATCCACACAATTGGATTGGGTTGTGCACACTATTAACGTCATCAACATACTCTCAGTGACTTGCTTGTCTACCATTCATCTCTGTCTCACTGATTCTCTCTTCTGCTCAGTACAACCAACACAAACACAATACAACCTAAATCGATTCAACTGCAGTCGACAAATTCAGAAGTTTAACTTCGTTAAAGGAACTCTAAACAATGCTACTCCCCAGTAGTGGCGCCATTTCCATTTAACATTTCAAGCACACCTCATCCAATTCTAGGTGTTGAACGATCATAAATCAGTATAAAGCCTCACTAAATGAGTTGGGGTCAATACCACAGAGAGTAGTTTTATTTTTGAATTTGAATATGAAGTTATAACTGTGACTTTTGCCGCTGAAGGAATAAATGTTTTAGGAAATTATGAACCAAACTCGACGACATAGTCACTATTCCAAGCGAGTAGTTTTTATACTACAAAACTAGTTCAACAATCAACAAGGAACAATCAAATAAAGATAGCATGGTTGGGGGATTGACTCATCAATTGCAAAGTTCAACTCAACAGGTGCGAATCACTACCCAACAATTTTAATTTGTCATGAGTAGGATGGACTTTAGGTAAGGCACTTTTCTTTCGACCAATCACCTTATTTCTACTAAGTTCTTTCAAACCTCAACGCACTCCATAAGGAGACTAGCCCACAATCTCATCAAATATACTCTCTCGAGCTAGATACAAATGATGAATCTTGAGTTTCACTTTCTCAAGCTCAAACCGTCATGACCCACTAGCTATGAATGCCAAGTTAGTACCTTACCTCTACACTTCTCTCTCAAGCAAGAGTAAAATCCTGAGGTATATTGCACTAAACATACAATACAGGAGTTAAACCACAGTAATAACTCAGACCCATTTCAAATTAACACCAAAAATCGATAATTACTAACACCCATTAAATCAAATGCAGCAATTGGTTACATTGTCAAACCTCCAAGATTGGGGTTTTAGCCAATCATTGAAAAATGATAAAATTTGATACCTTCTACATGCTCCATAGCTAGGTATTTGAAAATCAAAAGTATAAAATGAATAATATTTCCTCTATTGCAATACCCAATTGAAAATTCTTGCTAAAATTACTCAAAATCAACAATAGCAGTGTTTTTTCACTCTATCTTTTGTTCCTCACAATTTCTGAATGTCTTCTCTCTCTTCAAAAAATAAATTTATATTAATCTGAGGTGTGTCTTTTTGGGGCAAATCTACAAGGAAAGTCGGCTTCGCCGATCAACCTTTCCTCTTGCCTTCTTTCTTCACATTTTCATCATTCAATTATTGTAATTTTAGGCGTTCTAATTTGAGATCGCTAATCATTTCCGCGATGCGCCCTTTCGGTTTTTAACTCACCAATTTGAATTCACCTTGGCCTTAATCAGTAAGTTAGGCGACATGGTCATCCTTCATCGATGTATTCGGCGATTCACCAATAGGGAATGTAGTTCGCCGAAGTTCTTCCAGTTTCAGGCACAATGTTCTTTAACTTTAGGTGATCGAGGAGTGACTAGGCGATCTACCGTGTTTTGCTTGGTGATCGTCAGGCTTGTTTTTCTCTCTTTTTGAAGTTTTGTTGTCCTTTTTGCCTTTTAATGTCCTAGCTTTGTTCCTCAACCGACATACCTAAAATTCAAGGATTTTTTATCAGTTCATGGCACAAATTTAGCCTTTGAGAACACTAAACCTATGTAAACAAAGCACTAAATGACTCCAAATCTCGGACTCATCAGTAACATGTCGTATAGGACCCCGAGAAGCCTCATACAAGCCACTTAGTATTCATCACACAAGATATATAGAATATCAAAGAGATAAATAGAAAGGTTTCAAGTCTAAGAGTTTATCAAAATAAAGCAGAAATCTACAAAGGCTCATTTTCCATCTAATACATCAAGAGTGATCGAGACGTAACCCTAACATCACGTACAAAGTTTGAAAACAAGAAATGACCGAAAGATATAAAAAAATTCTGGTCCTTGATGTATGAGGACTCACCACAACTTAAAATCTACTAAACAACCTCTAGCTACAGAGCTGTGAAGCCTGAATGTCGGATCCTACAGTTGGGGAAATCTAGGCAAGAGTATGTGTCAGTACAATCATGTACCAAGAATGGCATGAAGATAGATGAATCTATCTATGCATGATATGAATTGTTATTATGAGTTGTGAACATGAATGTCTCCTTGTCTATGAGTGTTGGTTATGGATGAGGTCAAGGTAAGTTATGAATAACTATGGTATCCTAGGGTTTCTTATGGTATGGTTTGATTATGTAATTACTCTAAATGTGCATGATGGCTTTTCAACTTCATAAAGGCATGATTTCAACTAAATGTCCCTTTTATGCATGTTTTAAGGATTTTTATGCATGGCTTCCATACTTAGTACATTATTTGTGCAAACCCATATTTTCTACATTTTATTATAAGTGTAGGTTTCGGTTGTTGACGTTTACTTCTCCTTTCAAGTAAAGTTTGGGTTGACTATTATCCAAACTTGGTGAGTCCTCATGGTTTGAGGACAAGGCTTATTCATTTCTAGTTTTCTTTTGTACTCTCTATTTTCAAAACTATGTTGTAAAGGGCTATGTCCCTAAGATTGTATTCGATTGTTTCCTTTGAGACAAGGTCTAGGCTCTTATATTCCTTTTATGAAAAATACTTCTATTGTAAAAGTTTTAAATTTCGCATCATTTCTATGTACTTATGTTCATGATTATGCTAAGGGTTTGTATGAGACCCCTTTGGGGTCAAGTACACCTTGCTACGTCTAGGGGGTACCCTTGGGTCGTGACACACATAGACACCCATGCATGAATATGATATAATGTGAAAGGTTTTCTCATAATATGATTATTCTAAGATTAAAAGGCATTCTCACATACTTGAATCTAAGATATATATATGTAGACATGAACGGTTGAAGGCTATTCTCACGCATGATCTAAGAGGTATCCTATGAATTATGTTTGATTGAGTGTCAATACATTCTTCCATGAATTATGAGTTAATTCAACACTTATGAGATGGAAGCTTATACATTAATGCTTAGCACCGAGTGTATATTGTATATGAGATGGAAGCTTATACGTTAGTTGAGTCCGGCTTCTAAATGGGTTCCTTATACGCTAGTTGAGTCCGGGTTGCCAAAGTATGTCTCATAAGATGGAAACCTTCTACCCTAGTTGAGTCCTGGTTTCCAAAATCAATCTCTTTATCCCATAAACTATGTACCCCCTGATGCTTATCATGACCAACGACACTAACTACAGTGCGAGTGTCTACGATTGTCGATAATATAGTAACCAAACCAAGGGTTGGGGTCGTGTTCCAAGGGAGTGGTCTTGAGAATTAGTAGAAAAATAAATCTAGTTGTAACTAGTTGTAGCTAAAGACATTAACGATTAAAAACATTGTAAATCGAAGGGGGACACAAAAGTGTCAAATATCAATTTGGGGTTTTTGTCACAAGTAGGTAAAAACAACAAAAACAACAAGAAAATCAAGTATGAGGAAGAGTTCTTGGGGTGTGACCGCAATACTAGTTGAGATAAATGGTTGGGTACATGCTTTCGATAGGAAATTTCCAAGATAATAATGACTAGGTTAAGCTTTAGATGGAAATAAGTTCCCTCTTGGGCAACTTACCCCATTTCAAATGCGTTCCTCTCAGACACCCATTTGCCACATGAAGACCAGCCTACGCCTTACCCCAATCACTCTCTCGAGCTGAGTGTTAGGATATGGGACTAGAGCTCACCCTCTCGGGCTGAACCTCATGTCGACCCACTCCTTAGGCCATCAGTCTAGTGGTCTTGGTTTCATGACCTCTCTCTCGGGCAAGCCGAAAACACATGGGTGGCTTTGTATTTGCAACTACAAACCCATTAAATTAAACGGCAACCACTAGGTGAAATCACCATTAAAATACATCTAACCTATCAGCAAGAAAGACCAAACAATAATATCAACACATATTTGCTAAATCACACCCCAAGAATGGGGGTTTTAAGCCACACATCAAGAAACAACAAAATACGCCTAAAATGATAGTGAAATCAAATGGGTATAAGAAATTAAACCTTGATTTAAGCAAAGGAAGAAAAATGGAGAAGACCCACTTCCAACTTGAGGAAGATGAACTTATTTCTTCAAGTCTCCCAAAAACCCTCTCCAAACTTGAGAGTAAAAAAGTACTAAAACTTATATTGTGTAAAATTTGATACTAAAAATGTAATGCTAAAACTTATTCTAAGCAATAACTCTAAACGAGTATTCATAGTTTTAAAAAATATATGCTGTGGTGGATCGTTTGGCGATATTAGTAGGAATCACCGATGTACTCGGCAATTCACCTTTTGGTGTAGTTCATCGTCGTCTTGCATCATCCTTAGTCATCGTCGTGCTCTAGGTCATTGGGCGACGTAGTACTGCTTCGTGGACCTTCTCAATGATGCGCCGACTGCTCCCTTTTTCCGCCGACTTGATCCTTTCCTTTAGGGCTCAGCACACTAGAACAAAAGGCGAAGTGAGACCCTTCGGTGATTCGCCAGGTGAACTCGTCGATCCTCAGGCCTTTATTTTCTTATTCTTTTCAGCCTTTTCGTTCCTTTTTGCAAAGTAGCGTCCATGCTTTCTTTCAAACTTCAAATACCTGAAACTTAAAGGTTTTCATCAGATATTGAGATAAAATAAGCCTTTGAGGACACAATTTCTATTAAAATATAGCCCTAAATGAGTCCAATTTGTGGACTTATCACCCCCACAGGTTAATAACTAGTGGATCCACCTAATCTAAAGTATGGTTCTACCTTAAGCAAGTAGGACAACTTTTTTCGGTGTGGGTAACACCAGGGGATCATGTATAGCTCAAATGGTCTCATGAATTATTAACTATGGTTACTTAATAAGCTTTTTGTAGGAGTGCTTCAAGGCTTTTATGATGATTATGACTATATTGATTATGTTTATGACTTATGCTCTCTAAACTCTAAAATCATGTTTAACTTGGTAAATTGCAAACATTCAAATTAAATGCCCTTATAGAATGTTTTTAATATTTTTTTGGATGGCTATCATACTTAGTGCATTTTTGTACTAACTTCTACTTTTCCTACATTTTCCCCAAGTGTAAGGTCAGGTTCTCAAAGTGATCATCGTTGTTGCTAAAGCATGAATTTGCTTATTCTCCTGGCTTGTTGGTGAGTCCTCATGGTTCGATGATGGATATTTCTCACATTATAGTTTCTTTCTTGTATTTCCCTTTTAAACAATGTTTTATGGGAAATGCCCCTTTCTCATTTCAAATATTGTAATAGATAGCTATGTTGATACTTAGAGTCTAGACTTCTGCTTTTGTTTTTATTGAATTATTGGATTTGAAATATGTTTTTACTCTTTTTGTTCTATTGCTTATGTTATGATATGCTAAGTGGCTTGTATGGAGTCCTTCAGGGTTCTATACGACATGTTACATCTACGGGGTACCCTTGGGTCGTGACAAACTTGGTAATCAGAGAACAAGGTTTAGAATGACTCTATGATTATATCTCATAAGCCACGTCTAGTAGAGTCTTGTTCATGAGTGTGAAGCTGGCCACATTTATGAATGAGAAGCTACAAGATGATTAGGAAACTCCACTTCATTCATTACTCTTAAGTCATGCGATAGAGTTTAACTCTATAAAGTCTTTCTCCTAATCATTATTCGTTGGTCTATAGGAGATGAATACTAGAAGGGTATTCACAAGAAGGATTGAGGAAGACAATGTGAATCATGGAGCTCCTCCTCAAGCTCCGGTTGATCCACTAGTCGAGAATGTTACTCATGTGGAGTTTAGGGTGACTTTGCAAGTCTCTGCCCAACCCGTGAGGCTATAGCAAATAGAGAGGTCATTGCTCCCTTGAACCATAGTGTGAATTCCGCGGCTTGAAGAGTGAAAGATTTTGGAAGGATGAACCCTCCATAATTTAACGGCTCCAAAGTGGAGGAGGATCCTCAAGAATTTGTGGAGGAGGTTTACAAAGTAATTTCTATTATGGGGGTGACTTCGGTAGAAAAATGTAATACCCAGAAATTAGTAGGCTAAACTAGAGCAAAAATGTGAGAGTTTGAGTCATGGAAGTGGCCTAGGGACAAGGGCAAATGGACAAGGGCCAAGGCTGCCCAAACCTTGCCAAAGCACTGCCCATGACCACAAGGGCCTTCAGGACAAGTGGTGGTCACCATGACTCGTTGTACCACTTGTGGTGGTGAGGCAGTAGCCTCCTTAAGGCTGCCCCAAATTTTCTCCTTTACACAATACACTTCATAGCTCGTGAATCCTTTGACGGCACGTGGGAGTTACCTTGGTGGTGTGAGGCTGTAAAGGAAGTGGCAAGCCACTGCCTCATGGCCCACGAGAGGGACCACGGCTCGTGGAGCCCCTTGTGGAGACGCCTTGGGCTTGTGGGATAAATGCACTTGTTGCCTAACCACTGCCTCAAGTCCACCAAGGGGACCACGGCTCATGGGGCACCACGTGAGACCTCGCAACGCACTTAAAGTGAGGGGTGCTTTTGGAAATTCAGGTTTGAGTCCAATCAAGGTGAAGTCATTTTGGGTAAGTCTAGGGTCACTATGTAAGTCATTTTAAGTAAAACTCATCAAATTAAACTCATTATTTCCAAAACACAAATAAATTCCCAAAATTCATTCACTAAAAAATTATCTCTCTAGAAAACTCAAAGAAGAAGAAGAACAACAACAAGAAGGAAGTTGAAGATAGGGTTGAAGAAGAAAGGGTCTTGACATCAAATTCATAGGGCTTTGTTGTTAAGGAATGGTAGCTCTTAATCCATGGAGCCCCTTCAAAATTCCAATTTCAAAAGATAGAAAACCCCGAAGTCATGAGTTCCTTTCAAAAATCGATTATAATGATTGAATTGTGTTATATTATGTATGAATTGATGATTTCCTATGGTTTTTATAATAAATCCCCAAAAATCCATGAAACCCTCATATTTCTGAATTATGATGTGGTGATGTGGGTTCGTTGATGATAGAAGAATGTTATGAAATTATGCAAGTTGTAATTGGGATACATGAATTATGATGATATTGTCACGACCCCAGTGCACCCCCTAGTCGTAATACGGCATAATCGACCCCGAAGGGGTCTAATACAAGCCTCATAACATTGAATCATCACATAGGTAATAGAAATCGTAAAGAATTAAAACTTTTCATTTAAAACCAACTATTCAAGACTCATTTATAAAGCAGTGGAATACTAAGTCTCACAGGGCCATCTCAAGACAAACTTTATCAAGATAGGGTCACCACCCTTTACAAGAGAAAATACTAAAATGTCTATTACGAAAGTCTCAAACATAAAGAAACTAGAACAATAAAAATCCTTGTCCTCGAATATATGAGGACATACCAAGTCTTGAAGAAAACTCTATCCAAGCACTTCAACTCTAGCAAGGATCGATCACTTGCCAGAACCTACACGTAGTAAAAATAGGAGAAATATGGGTTAGCACACAAAATATACTAAGTATGATGACCATTCAAAAACATGCTAAAAAGGGACATTTTGTTGAAAGTCATGCTTTTATGCCTTTATAGTAAAATTTCATGATCATTGATACAAGAGGCATAATATAAGTCACAACCAACATACAAAGTCACATAATTCACATTTTTTCAAAATCACATATAAACCTTTACCTTTATCTTAAGCCTCCACCTCAAGTAACCTTTAAGCTATAACTTGTGAAACGTATAGGTAGCGTCCCATACCACCACCCACACTAAGGCACCAACTTAAGGTCACCAAAAGTGAACTTACGATTCATCTTTCTGACCTTAACAAATAGAGCATATAAGACACATAACCATTACATTAATCACATCATCACCTTAAGACCAACATCAAAGACAACTCTAAGTCATACTTGTGCAATGTGAAAGTAGCATCCCATACTACTACTCACAGTAATTACCTCTTTGAAGTCACCATAGACAAGGCACCTTCATTCTCAATAATACATGGCAAGAAAGTAACTCATATACACAATCCAAGTATAACATGCATCATTTACATTTAAGCATATAAGCATTAAGAGTCAACATTCTTCATTAGCCTCACTACCTTAAAACCATATTCTTTCATTTGACATTATATCAACATTCTCATAAAAGTCATAATAAGAACCCATTCATTAACGTCATTACATCATAAGGAACACACCATGACCTCTCTCAAATGCCTACTTGTGCAATGAATAGATAGCGTCCCATTACACCACCTACCCTAAGTAGTACATCCTTAAGAAACCATAGTTCATTAGTTTGTGGGGGTAAGCCTTAACCGACATAGACCATGAGAGCTTGACATGGAATCCTGGTGTCACCCTCACCAGATAAGGGATTCCTAGTTGCCGAAGGTAGGACCATTCATTTTAGCTTAAGTGGATCCACTAGCTATAGAGCTATGTGGGCACATAGTATGGGATAGGGAGATTGATACTAGATGCACCGCCTCAACTCATCGATGGGCATCCATCTCAAGAGGTTGCTAGTAGTTACCCTACCTCAACTCCCGGATGAGTATCCACCCCATTTCATATCCTCTCGGTGCTTAGCATTATTCCCCACGAAGTATTTGACATTCATTCATTAAGGGACAAGAGATTGCTACTAGATACCCCGCCTGAACTCATGGATGAGTATCCATCTCAAACCCAACATTCGTTAAAAGGGGATATAGGGATTCTTACTAGACACTCCGCCTCAACTCTCTGATGAGCATCCATCCCAACCCAACATTCATTCATTGGAAAGGTCATAGATTCAAAGATGAGAATAGCCTTACACCTAAGAAGCCCCTTATTGTGAGAAAGTCTTTTCACAACAAGTCATTACATTCATTAGAGTACAATATGAGAATAACCTTTCAAATAGTACTTTACATTCATTACCATTAACATTAAACTTAATTCATTCGTTCATGTGTGTGTGTATGTGAGAATAGCCTTTCACATAATCACCATCATTCACAAGTGTTAATAGAGAGATAACATTCAGTCCTAACACAAGTAGCATCTAAACAAGATCATCTTTAATTCCCTTAGATCACACACATGCTTCACATCACATTTATATATACAAAATCATGATAATCCTTCAATCCATCAAATTATGCCTTCAAGGCCATGATCACAATGTACATAGTAAGTAAACACCTCCACCTTTCAAGTGGATCAACAATCTAATCACAATTCTATATTCAACATGAAATTAGGTCAACTTACCCTTTTCAAGGCTATGATCACAAATCCTCAATTCACCAACATTCTCTACAATTAGACATAGATAATGATACAAATCAATAATCAAAATTAACCTAATCATCAATCCATCACTATTCATTCATGATCAACAAACCCACTTCATAAGGCCAAATTTAGGAATTTAGAGAAATCATGGGTTCATAGAGTTTTTCATCTTAAATCATCAATTAAACATCAATATAATCATACCTTGTCATTTGAAAACGTTGATGCAAGAACCCAACAGATTGAGTGAAATCTAGGTTTTTAGTGAAACTTGAAAACCTTGAAAACTTGTTTGAAATTGACTCTAGGTTGAAAGCTAACCCTAGATGAAGGATCACCATACCTTTACTATGATTCCCCAAGAAATTTGATGAAGAAATGCATTGGAATCAGCAAACCCTAGCTTCAATGGCTCCCTTCTTCTTCTTCTCTAATGGAGGATTTCTAGGGACAAAAATATTTTAGGGGAGGTGGGTTTTCTTTTGATTCTATTTGGAGTGAATTAAATGAAAGAATTTATGTCTACAAAGGTTTTATAGTTGCTAGGAAAGGCATAGAATAATAGGGACTTAACTTTGGAAAATAACCAAGGACTCTTAAAGTTGTAACTTAAAAATTCTGCCCTTGCCTATCCAAGCTCGCCCTTTGGACACTTGGGCTCGCCAAGTGCAGTAGGCGACTCGCCAAGTGCACCCTTGGCTCGCTCTTTTGGTCCAGTGAGCTCACTAAATGGGTAGTCAACTTGGCAGACTAAAGGGGAGAAGGGCGACACGCCAAGCTGGTTGGTGAGCTTGCACCTAGTTCGCCCTTTGGTTCAGCATCTTGGCCAAATGGGGAATCCACTAGGCGATCACAAGGGCACAAGGGAGACTCGCCCAACCCCTTGGCCGATCAAGCAACCCATTGCAAAATAGCCCCTCTAGGAACAAAGCTTCTTCCACACTATCTTGCTAGCCTAGGCCCTTTCTTGCACCCTAGGCTTACACCTTGCCCTACTTAGGTTATAAAACAGCCTAGACACCAATATAAACTCACATTAACCCAAATGTCAAGGCTCTAGTTCAACCTATCATTTTCTGAGTTGTTACACTATCCCCCACTTAAAAACATTCGTCCTCAAATGACACTTAAAACACACTAAGGGAAAACGACTCGAGACTAGCAGCCCAACAATGATGATACATCAATATACAATGCATAAACATAACAGGAAAGATCAACTCCACATCAATAAGCTCAATACAACATAAGAAAGTAGGAACTACATCTACAAACTGATTATGCACCGATGAACAACATTTCTCATTTCGTTAGAGGAACTTCCTTCTCCAACTCATATCATGCTCATCAAAACATCATTAAGCACATTATGCAATATTCTCATAAAAGCACACTATGCAACTTCTTCAAAGACACATATTTATGCATGTTCAACAATTCACCTCATGAAGCATATAGACAACTTATACTAGATGCACATTTAACATGAGGAACATAAATGATGAAAACTCATTTTCTCATACAAACAAGAATTCAACTAGAACATGCATAACATAAGGAGACCATGGAAACTCATAATCACACGAGACTCTCAAACATGAAACAAGCTACTAGGAACTCTAGGTATAAATCTTAAATAGGAATAGAAGGAAAGAGATAAGGATATCAACACCCTCACAACCTTACTACTCAACATAGCATCCCCCACTTAGGACAAAACCCAACTAAGGCTATCATGAAACACAACATAAGAACCTCATCACAAGAAAAAGAACTATGACTTATCGGTACCATCATCCAGATTAGCTCCCTTGTCCTTGTTAGCTTGAAAAGCATAGAAACGACCATAATTTTGAAGGATAGGAACTGTACCATCATTAGAAGTTTTCCTGGCCTCTCTCCCTTTGGCCGAAAGTGTTGGGCAATCCCTCATCTTATGCTCCTTGTTTCCACAACCAAAGCACCCATCCGTGATGGTAAGACACTTACCCAAATATTGCTTCCCACATGTGGCACATCTAGGCCTCTCACAAGAAGAACCACTCCCTTTCCCTCCGTGAGGTTTAGGGTTAGACAGCCTATCACTCCTAACCATTGAGGAATCTTTACTGTAAGACCTCTTCTTAGACCTAGATTGACCTTGCTCATCGGATCTACCACTCTTCAAATCTCTATTCATCCTCTTGAGTTTGGACTCCTCAATAGATTGAGCATACACCACAAGTCTAGAGATATTCATATCATCATGGAGCATCACCATATGACAGTCTTCCTTAAATTGGTCGGATACACCGGTAACAAACCTACTCATCTCATCTCTAGGGTTAGACACCAATGATGGAGCATATTTAGACAATAAGGTAAACTTCAAGGAATACTCCTCCACACTCATAGTACCTTGCCTAAGGTTTATAAACTCCTCCACTTTAACCTCCCTCTTCTCACGGGGAAAGTAATTTCTAAGGAAAGCTCTCTTTAATTCCTCCCATTCTAAAGGACCCGCTTCAATCGATCTATTGGATTTCCATTGAGGGAACCACACTTGGGCCACATATTTCAATTTGGAGGAAGCCAACTCCGCCTTCTCCCTAGAGGTTACTCCCATAGCATCTATTATCTTATAAACTTCATCCAAGAATTCTTGGGGATCTTCTCCCACTTTCGAGCCAAGAAAGGTAGGAGGATTCATCATCACAAAGTCACTCAACCGTGAGACCATGGTACCCTCATTGGCATTCACCCTAGGCCCCACATCCCAATTCACTTGAGCCATCATAGATTGGGCTAAAGGTTAGAAAATCCGACCTAATCTCCTCATTGGTCATGTCCGAGGGAACCACAGAAACTTCATTCTCTTGATTGCCTAGAGGAACTTGTTCACCTTGAGGAGGAACTCCCTCATTCACTACTTCCTCTTCCACTCTCCTTGTGGGTGTCCTTCTTGTATTCATATCCTATAAACATAAGAGAAGGATTAGGAAAAATGACACTTATAGAACTAAACTTTAATGCACGACTTCAAGAATATGAAAGAACTGTAACGTCTAACGTCCTATTGCCTCTCGCTCATAGATGTGTCGCGACTCACACCGATGAACAAGAGTCTACTAGACGTGGCTTGTGAGACTTTGATCCTAAAAACCATTTCCAAAACCTTGTGCTCTGATACCAAGTTTGTCACGACCCGAGAGCACCTCCTAGTCGTAACACGGCGTACTCAACCCCGAAGGGGTCTAATACAAGCTTTATAGGATTTATTCATCGCATAGGTAATAGAAATCATAAAGAATTAAAACTTTTCATTTAAAACCAACTATTCAAGACTCATTTATAAAGTAGCGGAATACTAAGTCTCACATGACCATCATAAGACAAACTTTATCAAGATAGGGTCATGGCCCTTTACAAGAGAAAATACTAAAATGTCTATTACAAAAGTCTCAAACATAAAGAAACTAGAATAATAGAAATCCTTGTCCTGGAATATATGAGCACATACCAATTCTTGGAGAAAACTCTATCCAAGCATTACAACTCTAGCTAGGAACAATCACTTGCCGAAACCTATAGTTGTAGTAAAAATAGGAGAAATATGGGTTAGCACACAAAACGTACTAAGTATGATGACCATACAAAAACATGCTAAAAAGGGACATTTTGTTGAAAGTCACGCTTTTATGCCTTTTTAGTAAAATTTCATGAATATTGATACACGAGGCATAATATAAGTCACAGCCAACATACAAAGTTACATAATTCACATTTTGTCAAAATCACATATAAACCTTTACCTTAATCTTAAGCCTCCAACTCAAGTAACCTTCAAGCTATACCTTGTGTAATGTATAGGTAGCGTCCCATACCACCACCCACAATAAGACACCACCTTAAGGTCACCAAAAGTGAACTTACCATTCATCCTTCTCACCTTTACGCAATAGAGCATATAAGACACAACCATTACATTAATAACATCATCACATTAAGACCAACATCTAAGACAACTCTAAGTCATACTTGTGCATTGTGAAAGTAGCATCCCATACTACTACTCACACTAAGTACTCCTTTGAAGTCACCATAGACAAGGCACCTTCATACTCAATAAGACATGACAAGAAAGTAACTCATATACCCAATCCAATTATAGCATGCATCATTTACATTTAAGCATATAAGCATTAAGAGTCAACATTCTTCATTAGCTTCATTACCTTAAAAGCACATTCATTCATTTGAACATATGAACAAGTGAAAAGATGGCATATATGACGGAATAGACAATTGAAGGAAGTTTGCAAGATATGGGAAGATTGTATATCCAACATAAACATATGTACCATGTGTAATCTAGGTTACGTGCATGCTAATACTTGGTAGAGTAAGCACGTATATTTAGTAATAAACTCATAGTAGAGTACTCACTTTAATGCTCTAGGGAGTAGGAACTGCAAATATGGATCAGTCACTACCAAGGCACTTAGAAAGCTTACTTTGTATTACAAGTGTTGAATTCATGCCAAAGAAATAGGAAATCGAATAGCCTTACATACCTTATCTTCTGACCAATACAACTATCATGATTCAGCCTCCCCCTTTTAGGTTTTAATCTACAATATAAGTCATGATAAACTAAAATTAGCAGCTATCACACCATGAGCCTCATTAAATAGTAGCTAACTATGACGGATAATGAGCCCATACTGCACTTAATATAATGTGTATCACCACACCCTCCTTCTCTACCCAATACATATATTATATATCCTTTTCCAAGATTACCCAAGCTGCACCAACAACAATACACATAAAACAACGTCAAATATTCTTTATCATACAACCAATTATCGAACTCACCACCCCCTTGAATTCTTTATAACAACACACCCATAATTCCTCACTCAAACTCATACATAAGGAGGAAGAAGATGGAGCAGTCACCTTACGTCAAGTTATGCAACTTTTCCTTATAACTTTAATTCCTCTAGAATTTCAACTTCCCTTCACATTTAAACCAAAAAAGAAGAGAAAAGTATCATAATAATTAAGGAAAGTGAGCAGTACCTTATCGGAACTTCTGCCTTGTACTTATAATTAAGCATGAATAACATGTTTTCTAGTTTTCCATGGGACAATTAAGCTAAATCCATAAGTGTTGCTCTTGCCTTTGTTTGCAGATATGAGGGTTTCTTCAAGAACCCTAGAAGGAATTTTGAGGTTTCTCTTGAGAGAAAAGAGAGAGATAGGTGAAGTAAATTGTGAATTTCGTGGGTTAAAATGAGTGAAAAGATCAGGTCATATTGGGTTTATATGGAGCATTCTTGACCATAAAAAATAATCCTCTAGAACCTCCCTTTATTGGTCCATTTTCAGCCACTAATTGGTCAAGTACGTGATGCACCTGCTTATGCATGAAGCATCTCAAAAGGTCAAACTAGGTGATACACCTACTTGCTTTCACTTGGGCTTAAATATAATTGTCCTTGGCAGATTTGGCTATTGGGCTTTAATTTTATTTTCCTTTTATTTAACTTAGTTTGGGCCTCAAGTGAGTCCATTAGCATAGGCCCAAATCTGATCCATAAACCTTGGCCTTTTTAACTAGATCCATATAGCTCAAGTAGGTGATGCACCTACTTGTTCCTTTGGACTGGTCAATAAGTCAAAGTAGGTGATGCACCTACTTCTCACCTACTAGCTTAGTTAAGTCAAGCAAGCAACTCACTTATTTTATTTCATTTTCTGAATATTAATCCTTTTTTCTTCAACTTAGCACTTAACTTTCAACTTTAAACTCAATTACCACCTTACTGTCTCGAGTTTAAATACTCCCGTTGGAGTTAACTTACAGTACGCATGCTGAAACGTGCAAGGTATCACATCACCTTCCAAGCTAGTTTAAACCAACGATAATCATATAAGAAACATGGTCCCTCACCTATACTATAAGGCTATGTCAAGTATCACAAAAATAGAAAAAGCATATGCATAATACGGGTTGTTACAGGAAACCTAGTCCATAACTATACCACAAGGCAATCTATAAGCGTCATATAAATAGAACTAGTACACGTAGAATATGGAGTGTTATAGGTAAGTTGTCAGCCATTCATCTAATTTATGTTAATTATTTTTGGGAAATGATAAAGTAGGAACGTTTCTTCTCTACCATCAAGCTAAACAATGTTTGAGTCTCAGATTATCTGAAACTTCTCGGACCAATGACTTTTTCCCTTAGAAAACTTTATCTGGTCGAGTTAATAAATATATTAGTTTTTGTTAGTGAATTGGACGTAATCCAAAAAAAAATATTTAGTTCACCATCACTTGTGACAACGAGCACCAAAATGTAGAAGTAGAAGAAGCTTTAGATTTAGCTAGAAAGTATTTACAACTTCGGCTACCATCAACACTTTTTATGTATCCAGTTGAGGATTATCTCTTAAAAGAGGAAGTAATGTTTATTATATATCTACAAAACTTGCTTTCATTAAGAAGATGACAAGGGAAACTCTACATGGCATAGACTAAAAGGAAAACGATTTTAAAAGCTCCAAAAACTAGCACTATCTATTGATCGACAACAACTAAGAATTTTAGATTGACTTGTGCGATACTACCAAGTAGACTAGTAAAAGACGAGGCATAGTATCATCATATTGTCATTGGCTACAAGAGTAAAAGTATTATGGATAAAGAACTCTCAAGAAATACGATCAACATCATTGCAAATTTTTCAAAGGTAAAAAAATAAAAGATTTCCATTATCTATCTGGGTTGTCCATTGTTTTCTAGAAGGATGCTGAACCAATATTTTGTTGCTATGTGTAACGCCCCGAAAACTAGTAGCCTAAACTAGGGTTTAGTGTGAGGTTCATGACAAGGAAGAAGGTAAGGGCCAAGGGAAAAGTACCAAGGCTGCCCAAGATTTCACAAGACCACGGCCTGTGGTGGCTAGGCAGTAGCTCCCCAAGGGCGTCCCAAAGTTAGCTCACCTCTACGAGCCACTTCGCGGCCTGTGGTGAAGACCACGACTCGTGGGAAGGCTCGTGGTGATGCCTTCACCTCTTAGAGGCCAAGACATGGTGGCCTAGACACTTCTCCATGACCACGAGAATGACCACGACCAGTGGTGAGGACCACTATTCGTGGTGCCTCTCGTGAGGCCTGGACAGGGGGCTGCTAAAGGAGGTTATTTTGGGACAGTCCGGTTTAAGTTAGATTTAAGGGAGGTCGGTTTTACTAAGCCTAGTACACCTATATAAGTGATTTTAACCCTTTAAGCTCACAATTCAAGTCATTATTTCCAAAACCCCAAAAGAATCCAGAGTTCTTCCTCTCAAATATTACTCTCTCTAGAACTTGAAGAAGAAGATAGAGTTTCAAGTAATGATCAAGGTCAAGCCTCCAATCCTTGAGCTTTTGTGGGATTTGTGATCAAGGTATGATAGCTTTTCATCCATGGAGTTCCCTAGTTTCCCGAATACTGAAGATGATATTCCCCAATTCTAGTTAGGGTTTCTTCCAATGTTATGGGTTATGATGAATGTTGATCCAATTGAGTGGAGAATGATTATTTATGATTGAATTGGTAGTAAATCATGTTTTTAGTGTCAGGACCTAGGGGTACCCCCTAGATGTTACATGGAATATAGAACCCCGAAGGACTCCATACAAGCCACTTAGTTCTCATAACATATGCAATAGAACAATAAGAGTAAAATCCATTTCAAGTCTCAAAAAGTTTTTCATAAAAGAAAGCGGAAGTCTAGATAATTTGTCTCATCAAATACATCTATTACAATATTGAATGAAATAGGACCTAATCTATACAACATGTTCAAAACGAAAAGTACATGAAATAAACTAAATATATAAAAATCCGTGCTAGAACCATGAGGACTCACCAAGCTCGGGAAATAATAAAATCAGAGCTCAAGCCACAAGAATAATCACCTAGAGTGCCCCAAGTATAATAGCTATGCATAAAAACACTTGAAACATGCTAAAATGGACATTTTATTTTAAAGCATGCAGTTTATCAACCTAATTATTATATAAGATGTTACAAACCATAAGTCATAAAATATAGGCAATATAAATCATAATCATCTTTAAGACCTTTGAACTAATACACAAAGCTTCTTGAGTAACAATTTTTTCATTATTCATGTTCTTGTTGTGGGAATAAGCCTTATCCGACATGAGACCATGTGAGCTATAACATGATCATACGGTATTACCCACACCGAAAAGGGTTGTCCTACTTGCCTAAGGTCGAACCATGGTTTGTTAGCTTAGGTGTATCCACTAACTAAATATCCTACAGGGGCATGTAGTTTATTTGATAAGGAGATTGTTACTACACACCCGGACTAAACTTGCGTAAAATGCTTCCATCTCATGAGACATACTTGGGAAACCCGGACTCAACTTTCGTCAAAGTCTTCAATCTCATATTCAATATTCACTCGATGCTAAGGATTAATCCCAGGGAACACTTATTAAGTCTTGAATTAACTCATGTTTCATTGAAGGATGTCCTTGACAATAAATCCCACTTAGTTCATTACGATAGATCTTAGATCACGTGTAAGAAAACCTTTCACCGTCCATGTCTACATATAAGTATTTAGATTCAATTAGGTGAGAAAACTTTTCAACCTAGAATCTTCATTATGTAATAAAACCATTCACATCATGTGTTCATGAGAATAGCATTTCAATCAACACTACTACAATATCATAATCATTGACACTTCACTCTCAAAGTGTTCTTAAAAATTTACATTGATTTCATAAAACATAAATAACCTCATACTTTACCCTTTCAAGGTTCAGAGCTTACTTTCAATCAACACATCTAGAATTAAAGTATTAGACATGAATTTCATTATAATTCATGTGATTTTATAACTTTATGCACAATTTCACAACATTCCTCTTTCATTAACAAAGACACACATCATATCATCAACTTTGAGAAATATGGGGCTTTCATGGGTTATTGGGGATACATAATAAAAACCATAGGAAATCATTAATTCATGCTTAATATAAAATAATTCAACCATTAGAATCAAGTTTAAAAAGAATCCATGACTTTTGAATCAAACCCTATCAATTGGGGTTTTCTATCTTTTGAAATTGAAGGTTTTGAGAGGACTCCAGGAATGAAAGCTATCCATGAATGAAAACTACGATACCATACTATCAAATCCCAAAGAAATTGATTAACAAAAACTTGCTCTTGAACCCTAGCTTTAATCTCCTTCTTCTTCTTCTTCTTCAACTTTCTAGAGAGAGAATATTTTAGAGGGGATGGACTTTGGGAATTATTTCTATTTTGGAATATATGACTTAATTAGGTGAGTTATTCCGTTAAAATGACCCTAGACTTAGGAAAAACGACCACACTTTAATATAACTTACACCAGAATTACCCAAAATAACCCTCACTTGGCAGCCCAGTTCTAGGCCTCACGAGGGGCAGCATGAGATGTGGTCGTCACCACTAGTCGTGATCATGGACCACTGGCTAGGACATCATGGTTTGGCCTCCATGAATTTATGGCATCCCCACCAGCCTTCCCACGAGACGTGGTCTTCACCACTGGCCGTGAAGTGGCTCGTGAAGTGAGCAAAAATTGGGCAGCCCTTGGGGACCTACTGCCATAACCACCACGGACCAAACCACGAGCAATGATCCCCACCACTATCCGTAGTGATTGTCGTGAAGGGCGAGGCAGTGCTTGGGGAATCTTGGGCAGCCTTGGCCCCTTCCCCTTGTGCCTTGCCCTCTTCCTTGGCTTGAACCCTCAACTCTAGTTTAGGGTACTAGTTTCCGGAGTTTTACATTGTCTCCCCTTAGGGAACATTCATTGTTGAATGACACTCTAGACACCTTACGGAAGTAAAGACTCAAGACTAGCAGTCAATCATGCATGAAACATCGTTAAATGCACAAAAACAAGGAGGAAACAACGACTACAACTCGAACATTCTCAATGCATCTCAAGGAAGTAGGAACTACGTCTAACAACCCATTATGCATAAAATTTCAACATTTCTCATGTTAGGAGGAAATACCTTCTCCAAGCTAAAAGCATGTTCAACAAAGTCTCATGGAGCAAATATGCAATTTACTCTCAAAAGGCCTAATTAAAGCATGTTCATCAATTCATCTCATGAAGTCAATAGGCAATTCATACTCAATGCACAACAACATGATGAAAATCAATCATATAAACTCATTTTATTTTTAAACATAAGTTTCTCATGAACATGCATAACATAGGGAAATCATGGAAAACACATATAACACAGATGCCCTGTAACACTCCGGAAACTAGTAGGCTAAACTAGAGCTTAACATGAGGATTAAAGTCGTAAATGTACCTCCCCGTACCTAATAATATAGGGATTCGTGTTAAAATATCAATGTACGACCCCCCAATTACCAACCTAGGGACCTTGAGGAGGACCCTTAGAGGTTGCCTGGGAAGTGACCTATGGAGGGAAGCCATGCCTAGTGTGTCAGGCGATGAATCATGGGTGAGGGGCATAGGTCAAAACCTGCAAAATGAGGCCTCTAAACCCCAGACCACGTTTCACCAACATGGGTTGTGGGTCCAACAAAGATCTATTTGTGGTGGGTCGTGGGTGAGGCCTGGAACTGCTATTTTGCAGTTACACTTGGGCGCATTATGGGGTTTTCCAATTTTCATTAATTTTAAGTGATGTTGTTTTATAATAATTTATACTATCTATATATATTTTTAAGTCCCCTAAATTAAGTCATCTTCCTCATAACTCCAAATCCCAAATGAAAGACCCAAACCCTCTCCAAAAATTCTCTCTCTAGATTTTCAAGGAAGAAGAAAGAAGGAAGGTGAAGCTAGGATTGAAGGAGCAAGGTTTTTTACTCAATTTCATTAGAAGTCATTGTAAAGGTATGGTAGATATTCATCCTTAGATAGAATTTAGCCATAGAGTCCCTTCAAAACTGGTTTTCGAAGATAGAAATACCCCAAAAGCTAGGGTTGGACTCCAAGACATGGATTCCTTTGAAAACCGATTCTATTGAGTTAATTACTTTATATAATGATTGAATTGATGATTTATTATAGTTTTATGATGAAATCTCCTAAGAATCCATGAAATCCCCATATTCCCATTTTATGACCCTGTGTGTGGGTGAATTGATAAGGATATTATGAGATTATGCTTGTAGTACTTGACTTATTTGAATCATGTTATTATCCATGTCTAATGTAGTAATAATAGATATTTTGATTGAATTTGATCCTTGATCCTTGAAGGGTGAATTATGATGGTATGCATAATTATGAGATTTATGTATATGCTTTAAAAACACTTTGAGAGTAAAGTGTCCATGATTATGATGATGTTGTTGTGTTGATTGAAAGACTAATATCATGAACACATAACTGTGAAAGGTTTTCTCAGATAATGAAGATTCTCGGTTGAAAGTCAATTCTCACATAATTGAATCTGATGTTATATGTAGACATGGATGGTGAAAGGTTATTCTCAAGTATTATCTAATGAGCTATCCTAATGAAACAAGTTAGGACTTAATAAGTATTCTATAGGAATTATGCTTAGCACCGAGAGGATATTGACATGAGATGGAAGCTCCCCCGTCAGAGAGCCCGGGTTTCTAAAAGCAATCTCTTGAGATGGAAGATCCCCTGTCAAAAAGGGCGGGTTGCTAGTTACAATCTCCTTATCCCACAAACTACGTGCCCCCATAGGATAATTAGTTTGCATATCCACCTAAAGCTAACAAACCATGGTCTTACCTTAGGTAAGTAGGACAACCCTTTTTGTTGTGGGTAAGACCGGATTCCATGTTAACCTCACATGGTCTATGTCGGTTAAGGTTTATTCCCACTATGACAAGAATATGAATTATGAACTATGGCTACTCAAGAAGCTTTACTTAGTATGGGTTGGATTATGGGATCTTATTCATGCATTGCACAAGTATGCTTTGAGGGTACTTATAATATGTTTCTCTTATGATATGATGATCTATGTAATAAATATATTTATGACTTACGCACTTCAATTGTCTTTAAAATGGTGCTTTAACCTAGTAAATTGCATACATTTACTTAAAATAGCCTTTTTAACATGTCTTCAAGGTTTTTGTGCATGACTATCATACTTGGTGCATTTTTGTACTAACCCATAGTTTCCTACATTTTCCCCAAGTGTAGGGTTTGGTTCTCAAGGTGGTCCCCATTGTGGCTAGAGCTTGGATTTGATAATTTCTCCTAGCTTATTGGTGAGTCCTCATGATTCGAGGATATATGCTATCTTTGTAGTTTGTTTTATCGTATTTCCATTTTTAGACATGTTGTATGGGCTAGGTCCAAGTTGATTCAAGTATTGTAATAGATGGGTAAATTGAGACAAAGTCTAGACTTCCACTTTGCTTTTATGAAAAACTTTTTAAGACTTGAAATGTGTTTTAGTCTTATTGTTATAATGCTTTATGTTATGATATGCTAACTGGCTTACATGGGGACTTTCAAGGTTCTATTTGCCTTTTTACGTCTAGGGGGTACCCTTGGATCGTGAAATGACTCTTAAATGAATGAAAACTCAGAAGGAACGAATTACCTCAAGCGAGAATAAAAGTAGAAGGAAAAATATGAGGATACCGATACATCATATCGGCCTCGGCCTCCCAAGTAGCACCCTGAAATAGTTCATTCCTCCACAAAAACATTACGAAAGTTATTTCCTTGTTTCTCAATCTCTTAACTTGCCAGTCTAGAATCTCTACTTGAACTTTCTCATATTAAAGACTTTTATCAACTCCCAACTCTTCTAAGGGAATTATGGATGTCCGCTGTCCAACACACTTCTTAAGCATAGAGACATGGAATACCGGATGCAACGCAGTCAACTCATTTGGCAAATCTAAGACACAGGAAACTTTACCCACACGTCTCAAAATATTGTATTGGCCTACATACCGGGGACTTAGTTTCCCCTTCTTGACAAATCTCATCTTACCCTTCATAGGTGAGATTTTTAAATAGACCGAATCGTTAACCTCAAATTCTAGATCCCTTCTCCTCACATTGGCATAAGACTTTCGCCGACTTTGAGCAGTTCTCAACCTCTCTTTAATGAGTCAAACTTTCTCAATGGCATCATAAACAAATTCGGGACCTATTAGGGGAACTTCACCAACCTCAAACCAACAAACATGAGACCTACATCTCCTACCATGCAGGGCCTGAAATGGAGCCATACAAATACTTGAATAATGGCTATTATTCTAAGCAAACACTATCAATGGAAAATGGTCATCCCAATTACCCTTATAGTCAATTACATAAGCCCTTAACATATCTTCCAATGTATGGATGGTACGCTATGCTTGCCCATCGGTTTTGAAATGAAAAGTCGTGGTAAGCTTAACCTTAGTGCCAAGACCCTTTTGAAATGACCTCGAAATGTGAGAAGTGAATTGAGGGCCACGATTGGAAATAATAGATGAGGCACTCCTAGCAACTTCACTATATCTCTTATGTACAACTTGGCATAGTCCTCCGCCGAAAAGGAAACCTTGATGGGAATAAATTTAGCTGATTTTGATAGCCTATCTACAATAACCCAAATAGAGTCATGTTGTCTTCAGGTGCGAGGCTAGCCAACAATAAAGTCCATATTCACCTCTTCCCACTTCCAAGTAGGAATACCTATATCCTTGGATAAACCTCCCTATAATTGATGCTCAACCTTAACTTTCTGACAATAAGGACACTTAGACACAAATTCCACGATATCTTTCTTCATCTCAATCAATCAATAGACCTCCCGCAAGTAACGATACATCTTGGTGGCTCCCAGGTGAATGGAATACCGAGAACTATGGGATTCTAATAAGATTTGCTCTCTCAAGTCATCAACATTAGGAACACACAAGCGGCCTTTTTATCTAAGTACTCCATCTCCCCCTTGGGAGAAAGCCTCAACGTATTTCTTAAGTACTGCCTCCTTCAATTCGACCAAAATGGGATCAAGAATTTGCTTAGATTTTACATCCACCACAAAAGACGATTCGGACCCATTGTGAACCATAACACCACCCTTGTTGGAGTCCACTAATCGAACACCTAATCGAGCCAACCTATGAACATCTCGAACCAACTTTTTCTTACAATCATTGATATGAGCAACACTACCCATAGACAACCTACAAAGAGCATCTTCTACCACATATGCCTTACCGGTGTGATAAAGAACACTCATGTCATAATTCTTTAATAATTCAAGCCACCTTCACTGGCGAAGATTCAAATCCTTTTGACTAAACATCTATTGTAAACTCTTTTGATCAGTAGACATATCAACATCAATCCCATATAAATAATGCCTCGAAATCTTTAAGGAAAAAAACAACCGCCGCTAACTCAAGGTCATGGGTAGGATAATTCTTCTCATGGGCTTTAAAATTCCTTGAGACATAGGCAATCACTTTACAATTTTGCATAAGCATATATCCTAACCCAACTCTAGAGAAAGCACAATACACCATAAAATCATTTGTACCTTCCAGTAAAGTCAACACAGGAGCGGAAGTAAGTCTATCTTTCAAATCTTGGAAACCTTTCTCAGAAGCTTCCGACCTAATGAACTTAACCTTCTTTTGAGTCAAAGCCGTCAATGGAGAGGCAATGGAAGAAAACCCCTCAACAAACCTTCAATAATAACCGGCCAAACCCAAGAAGATTATAATGTCCGAAAGAGTTAGAGGTCTAGGCCAACTCTTGACCGCATCTGTCTTCTTAGGATCAATCTCAATACCTTTACTTGACACAATATGTCCAAGGAAAGCTACAAACAATAACCAAATTTCACACTTGCTAAACTTTGCAAAATGTTGTTGGTCCTCAAGAACTTGCAACACAATTCTTAAATGATCACCATGCTCATTCTCACTTCTTGAATAGATCAAAATGTCAACAATGAACACAATCACAAACATGTCAAGGTATTGTCTAAACACCCTATTCATAAAATAAATAAATCCCGCCGGAGCATTATTTAACCCACACGACATTACCAAAAATTAATAATGATCATACCGAGTTTTAAAATCCATCATTGGAATATCATCACCTCTCACCCTTAATTGGTGATAACCTGACCTAAGGTCAATTTTTTAGAAGTAATTGTCCCCTTGTAATTGGTCAAACTAATCATCTATCCTTGGAAGAGGATACTTGTTCTTAATGGTCACTTTGTTCAACTGATGATAATCAATGAACATACGAAGAGACCAATTTTCTTTCTAACAAACAACATGGGGGAACCCATGGAGAGATAATCATTCGGATGAAGCCCTTCTCAGACAAATCCTTCAACTGTTCTTTCAACTCATTTAACTCAACTTGGTCTATTCTATAAGGATGAATGGAGATAGGTTGCGTATCTAGGAGAAGGTCAATACTAAAGTCTATTTCCCGCTCGGGAGGAATACCAGGTACATCATCTGGGAACACTTCCGCAAACTCATTTACTATGGGGACCGAATTAAGAGAAGGGGTTTCAGAATCAACATCCCTCACCTTAACAACATGGTAAATGCAACCCTTAGAGATCATCTTTCTAGCCTTACGACATGAGATGAACTGACCCTTAGGCATAAAATTTCCCTCCTTCCACTCAAGGATAGGCTCATTCAGGAACTGAAACTTGACCATACGAGTTTTAAAGTCAAAATAAGCATAACAAGTGTCCATCCAATCCATACCAAGAATAACATCAAAATCTAACATGTCAAGTTCTACCAAATCAACGAGAGTAACTCTATGGTATGGGAAACAAGACATCTTCTATAGACCCTCTTAGCCACCATAGAATCGTTAACAGGAGTGGAGACAGAAAAATCTTTTAGCAACACATAGGGGAGCATATAAAATCTCAGTGCCACCTATAGCGTCACAAAATACAAGGTAGAACCGGGGTCTAACAAAGCACACACATCTTTATGGAAAAATTTTAACATACCGGTGACCAGGTTCAGAGATTTCTCTTGTTCACCTCAGTTTTTGAGAGCATAGAAGCGGCTTTGCTTGGGGCATATGAATTTGAACCACTAGGAGGAGCTTGCTTCATCTCTCTTCCTTGAACCTTAAGTATTGGGCAATCCCTCATTTTCTGCCCACTTTTTCCACAACCAAAGAAACCATCCGTGCCGGCTAGGGCACTTACCATAATGTTTCTTCCAACACTTAACACAAGTAGGACTAGCCACAAAAGATCTACTACTATTACCTCCTTGAGGTTTAGGGTTAGTCACCATATCTTTATTCAACTTAGGAGAAGCATTGGAGGAAACTTGATCGGAAGGCCTTTGTCTAAACATTGATCAATCTTGTCCATCAGACCTTGTATTGGAGAATTTCCCATCACAAGTTCTAGATATTTTTACCTCCCTATTCCTTTCCTTGATTTTGTCTTTCTCAATTTTTTTAGCATACACCATAAAACGTGAGATACTCATATAATGGATGAGAATTTTTGTACGACACTGCTTGACTGCCATGTCGGACACGCCCTTCACAAAGTTACTCATTTTAGCCCTTGAATCTTCCACCATAGTTGGAGCGTACTTGGATATTTGGGTGAACTTTAGAGCATACTCACTTACACTCATACTTCCTTGACGAAGGTTGAGGAATTCTCGTACCATTGCTTCTCTCATCTAAAGGGGAAAGAACATCTCAAGAAAAGTAGACATAAACATTTCCCACTCTACGGGACCCACTCCTACCGGCCTTCCTTCATTGGTTATACAACACTTGAGAAACACCTTTCAATTGATAAGCGGCCAAGTCTACCTTTTCTACTGGAGTCACCCCCATAATAGCAAGTACCTTATATACCTCATCAATAAACTGTTGAGGATTTTCCTCTACTTTGGAGCCATAAAATTCTAGAGGGTTCATCCTTCCAAAGTCCCTTACTTTAAAAGCCACCGAATTCACATTAGGGCTCACGGGAGGTACAATCTCTCTATTGGGTTGAGCCTTCATGGCTTAGCTAATACTTTAAAAGCTGCCCTAAACTCCGCATCTGTTAATTGTTTGGCCAAAGGATCAATCAGAGCTTGAGGATCTTGAGGATAAGCTCATTGATTCACATTGTCTTCCTCATTCCTTCTAGTGAAGTCGATTCGAGTAGTAATATCATGTACACCATTGGATAAGGATTAGGAGAAAGACCTTATAGAGTTAAACTCTATCGCCCAACTTAAGAGTAATGAAAGAAGTGGAATTCCCTAGACATATTGTAAATACTCATCCATAAATGTGGCGCACTTCACACTTATGAACAAGACTCTACTAGACATGTCTTATGAGACATCATCCTAGGATCATTCTAAACCTTTTGCTCTGATTACAAAGTTTGTCACGACCCAGGGGTACCCCCTAAATGTAACATAGCGTATAAAACCCCGAAGCACTGCATACAAGCCACTTAGGTCTGATAACATAATCAATATACCAATAAGAGTAAAATACATTTCAAAGTCTCAAAATGTTTTTCATAAAAGAAAGCGGAAGTCTAGACACTTTGTCTCATCATAGCCATCTAATACAATATTAAATGATATAAGGCCTAGCCCACACAATAATTTCAAAAGGGAAAGTACATTAAAGAAACTAAACATATAAAATACATCCTCAAACCATGAAGACTCACCAAGCTTGAGAAACAATCAAATCTGAGCTCTACCCACAAGAATGTTCACCTCAAGTGTCGAACCCTACACTAGCGAAAATGTAGGCAAAAGTAGGCGTTAGTACAAAAATGCACTAAGTATGATAGATTTGCATAAAAACACTTGAAACATACTAAAAGGGTCATTTTATTTCAAAGCATGCAATTTACCAAGTTAATCATGATGTAAGAGGTTATAAACCGTAAGTCATAAAACATAGGCAATATAAATCATAATCGTCTGTAAGACCTTTGAACCCAAATACAATGCTTCTTGAGTAACCATAGTTCATTATTCATGTTCTTGTTGTGGGAATAAGCCTTCACCAACATGAGACCATGTGAGCTATAACATGATCACCTAGTGTTACCCACATCAGAAAGGGTTGTCTTACTTGCCTATGGTAGAACCATGGTTTTTTAGCTTAGGTTGATCCACTAGCTAAATATCCTACGGGGGAACATAATTTATGGGATAAGAAGATTGTTACTAGAAACCCGGACATATCTTGCATAAATGATTTCCATATCATGAGACATACTTGTGAAACCCGGACTAAAATTTCATAAAAGGATTCCATCTCATATTCAATATCCACTCGATGCTAAGCATTAATCCCACAGAGTACTTAATAAGTCTTGACTTAACTCATGTTTCATGGAAGGATGAATGTCCTTGACAATGAATCCCACTTAGTTCATTAGGATAGCTCTTAGATCAGGCATGAGAAAACCTTTCACCGCCCATGTCTACATGTAAGTATTTGATTAAATTAGGTTGGAAAGACTTTTAACCTAGAATCTTCATTATGTGAGAAAACCTATCACATCATGTTCATCATGTGCTGTAATACCTCATAAACTAGTAGGCTAAACTAGGGCTACATTTGAGGGTTAGATTCATAGAGGTGGCCTAGGGACAAGGCCAAAGAGGCAAGGGCCAAGGCTACCCAAGAATTTCCAAGGAACTTCCCCAAAACCACGAGGGCCTTCATGACCAGTAGTGGTCACCAAGAGTCGTGGTGCCACTCGTGGAGGTGGAGGCAGTAGTCTCCATAAGGCTGCCTAATATTGGCTACTCCACACGAGCTACTTCATAGTAAATCAAGCCTTAGACGGCTCGTGGGAGTGGCCTTGGTCATGCCTTGGTGGTTTGAGCATGATGAGGAAGTGGTAAGCAATTGCCTCAAGGACTACGAGAGGAACCAGGGCTCGTGGAGCCACTCATGAAGATTCCTTGGGATTGTTGCATAAAGGTACTTGTTTCCAAGCCACTGCCTCAAGTCCACGAAGGGGAACATGGTTCATGGAGCCCGACGTGCTCCCTTGCAGCTCACTTTTAGTGAGGGTTAGTTTGGGAAATTTTGGTTTAAGTCCTATCAAAGTGAAGTCATTTTGGGTAAGTTTGGGGTCTCTATATAAGTCATTTGTAAGTAAAATTCACCTAAGCTAAGTCATATTTTCACAACACCCATATATTTTCCCAAAATTCATCTCCTCTCAAAAAATTCTCTCTCTAGAACATCAAGGAAGATGACGAAGAAGAAGGAGGAAGTTGGGGCTACGGATGAAGGAGCAAGGTTTTCTACTCAATTTCATCGTATACCATTGCTAAGGTATGGTAGTGCTTCATCTATGGATAATCTTCATCCATGGAGTCCCTTCAAAATCCCAATTTCAAAGATACAAATTCCCCAAAAAGCTAGGGTTTGTCTCCAAGTCATGGGTTCCTTTGAAAAAAGATTCTAATATTTGAATTACTTTATTTTATGATTTAATTGATGATTTATTATGTTTTTATGTTGAAATCCACAAGAACCCATGAAACCCCCATATTACTACATTATGGTGTTGTGATGTGGGCTTGTTGATTATACAAGAAAGTTATGATATTATGCTTGTGATAATTGGGTTACTTGAATTATGTTAGCATCTATGTCAAATTTAGTAATTATAGATGTGTTGATGGAATATGATCTATGGTCCTTGAAGGGAAAAGTGTCACAACCCGGGCTTATCCCCTAGATGTAACACGGCGTACTCGACCCCGAAGGGGTCTTATACAAGCCCTTAGCATAATCATAAACACATGAAGTAGAAATGATGAGGAAAATTTAAAACTTTTTAACAATCAAAGTCATTTCATAAATCGAATGGAAGTCTAGACTTTTATCTCATTGAATCATCTAATACAATCGAATACAATCTTAGGGTCACAATCCTTTATACAACATAGTCTCAAAAATAGAAAGCAAGATAGGAACTAAAATGAACAATCTGTCCTTGAACTTGAGGACTAACCAATCTTGGGGAGAGCCAATCCAAGCCTTGCTCAAATGAAGGAAATACAACTCAATGCCCAGAACCTACACTTATAAGAAAATGTAGAATATGGGTTAGCACAAAAGTACTAAGTATGGAAGTCACACATAAAAATCCTTAAAACATACATAAAAGGGACATTTAGTTGAAACCATCCACTTATCAAGTTTAAAAGCCATCATGTACATTTATGAATAAACATGAGTCAATCCATATCATAAGCAACCCCAAAGTTATACTATTGCAATGAAAAGGCAAGATCCCATAACCCTACCAAATGCTAAGTACCACTTTTAGTCACCAACATCATACATATCTTACCTTGACCTCATCATTAGCCAACATTCATAAACAAGGAAACATTCATGTTCATAACTTATAATAAATGAAGTTACCATAAACAACAATCCATATCTTACGTTCATGATTCACATATATTCATAGAATAAGGAAACCACCCTATAACCCCTTTCCAAAGCCCACTTGTGCAATGTATAAGTGAAGTCCCATACCCCCACTATAACACCCCTCAAAATGAAGTAGGATAAAGTAGAGTCTCACATAGGTTTTATGCATTAATAACTTGTTAAAATAATGAATAATAGCCTTTTTAGTCAGTTTTAAAGAGTTTGGAAGTCAAACGTCAAGGGACGACCAAGGTGTTCAGAACTAGTCTTTTACGTGTTGGTGTGTTCTAATATGTTGTTCATGTTTTTATGTGTTGTTTGGAGTCTAAAATCAGTGGAGGTGACCCTAGTGTCTTAATAAATGTTTTTAGGGAAAAAACATTTGGATACGACTCCCCGGGGGACACCCTAAGGGTCCCCGAGGAGGACCCCAACCTTGGCCTAGCAAGTTGCCAAGGCAGCTTGAAGTTGTGCTTGGAGGGAGCATGTCCGCGTCGCGGACTAGCTCCACCACAGGACAAATGTTTGGTCCAAATTGTGTACATGTCGCGGACTCTACTGTCTCGGATTTTAATTTATGAAACTTGTGGGAACACCTCCGTGTCGCGAACCTGTGCTCCGACGAAATCTGCGAAAATAAAACTCAAGTTTGACTTGTTAAAAAGGTCCAACTAAGTGAGGGGTACCTTGGGTTATTGTTTTAAGTGTTTTTAAATATTTAAAGTCTATTTTAAAGTCATTCTCCTAAATTCAAAATCCTCCCTCTCTCAAAACTCTCTCAAAACCCCATGGAAGCTCAAGGTGAAAGATGGAGCTAGGGTTGATGGTGACTACTGATTTATTCTTCAATTTCATTTGGTTATTGATGATTAAGGTATGGGGTCCTTTATCCTTGATTATTCTTTCTTTCAAGAAGCCCAATCAAAAGGTTTTCAAGGTTTTTCAAATACACAAAACCCTATTTCAAATTCTAAGCTTGGGTTCTTGCATTAAATGATTTTAAATGATGTTTTATGTTGTTAGTAATTATTATTTATGGTTTTAAGAAATAAATCTTCATGAACCCATGTCTTCTCAAGTTCTTTAAATTTGGCCTAAAGTGGGTCTATTGATTTTGAGTAATTGAAGAAGGATTATTGAGTGGTTTGATATGGGATGTTCTTATATGATCTTAGATATGTTGAATTGATGGGTCTATTGAATTGTATAATGCGAGGTAGTAGCCTTGAATGGTCTTAAATTGGGATTTTGCCTTTATGTTGGTTATTGGATATTGTTTAGCTTAGCTTCTATAGTTGAATGTTATTATTATCATTTTTATTGTACTGTTAATTGTTGGAATATGAGGATGATGAAGATAGCTATGGAAAGAGGGTAAGTTGACCTAACTTGATGAATATTGCATAATTGACATGGAATTGAGTGTTGTGTCTTATGGCCTTTGAAAGGTGGTAAAATGGCTTGATCTATTAATATTTCTATAATTGTTTCTTAGGTTGGATCCACCTTTGGTGGAAGTGTTGCATGTTGTTTTTGAATTATGATTGTGGCAATGAAGGGCATTACAGGAGTATTGTTGTATTGTTGTGTTATTATATATAAATGAAGCTATATGTAAAGTCCTATATGAAGCTATATGTAAAGTTTGTGTGATGCTATAATGTGAAGATGTTCTAATGGTATTAATGTGATATTGTATAAAGTGTTATTATGCTAATGTGAAAGCATGTTTCTCTTGAAATGATGTATATATGTGATGATGTTGGATTATGAAGTGTCCTCAAATGATAATGTTGTGACTTGATTAGTAGACTAAAGTGTCTCTTCTTGTTACTTAAAGTGTTAAATGCATGAATGTGTGAAGTGGGCTAGAACTAAGAAATGGTTCCCTTTCTATAAATGCTAAAAGAGGAATTCTAGGCCAAGATTTGAATCGGCAGAACTAAGAAATGGTGCCCTTTCATAAGTTTAGATTTCCTAAGTAAATATATAACCTTGAAGTATGGGCCTTAGGGCGATGCTCCCTTCTTGATTGAAATGATAGACTTAGAGATGGATGGATTCGGAACGGCATGAGAATCCTTATCTAAGAAAGTTAAATGAGCTATCCTTATGAACCTTGATTGGCTATGACTAAGAAATGGGTCCTTTCTTGGGAAGAGGTACTATGAGTTGGTTGAACTAGAAAAGGAACCCTCTCTAGTACATATGTGATTGAATATTCTATGGGAAACAAGGATAGCACCGAGTGGATGTGGTTTGGAAGGTGGCCTAGTTGAGTATGAGATTAGGCACAATGAAGTTCCTTGGACATCCCCCAAACCATGTGCCTACATGGGTTACTTACTAGTTCTACCCTTGGCAATTTGAACAACCTCCACGGAGTAGGATAGACTCCGGATTCCATGCCTAGCTAGTATGGTCTATGTCGGTTATGCCTATTTCCATCATGTGGGATGTGCACTATAGTTATTGGATAGGTTCTACAACGTGTAGGTAGTAGTATGGGATGCTATCTACACATGGCACGAGTAGGCTTTGAAGATACTAAAGTGAGTTCCCTAAGTCTAACGACTATTATCTGAAAGTCCCCTTAGGTGCTTGAAGGTCTCCTAAATGGTTTGTTAAAGAATGTTGGTCTATTGATGTTATGTTGTAAAGGAAATGTCCTTATCTAAGGTAATCTTGAGGAACACTTAAGTGTGCTTGAAGAGGTTGTATGGGCGGTCACTTCTTGTCTCACTCAAGTGTGTTTTAATGTTATATTAGGTAGAGGTCCTATGGTAATGAAATGACATGTGTTCTTTTAAAGTTAAGTATAGGTTGTATATGGATATATGTTGAGTATATGTATGGTTGGCTATGGTCTTATATGTGAATGTTGACTTGTATTATGTCTCTTATACTTGTGAAGTGAAGGTTTTATCAAAATGATATGAAAGCATATAGTCATTGTAAATGTCTGTTAAAGCATGTTTTTGCATGGTCTCCATACTTAGTACTTAATTGTGCTAACCCCTTTCTTTCCCTTTTGGACTAAAGTGTAGGGATTGGGAGATGGTGACATATCATGGCAACTTGATAGGTTTCTAAGTGTTGATGATGAAGACTTGGTGAGTCCTCATAGATTCGAGGACAATACCCTACATGTTCCTTTTGATGTATTTCTAGTATTTTGTTTAAGTCTTGTATGGGCTTAGTCCCATTGTTGTATTCAAGTATTAGATGCTTTTGAGACATCATGTATAAAGTCTAGAAAGTCTTCCGCTTGTTATTTTAATGAAAGTATCTTCGTGTGTGAAGAATGTTTTTAATCACTTATGTTTTCTTTAGTAGCTTTACGATGAATGAATGCTAAGAGGCTTGTATTAGACCTCCGAGAGGTCGAGTACGCCGGTTACGACTAGGGGTGCTCTCGGGTCGTTACACCCACTCACTCTAAGTAGAACTTCTTAAGAAGTCGTAGGTGTAGTTCATATTCTTGTCATATTCATATTCTTATCATATAGGGAATATAGCCTTAACTGACATAGACCATGTGAGCTACATGGAATCTGGTGTCTTACCCCCACACCGAAAAGAGGTGTCCTACTTGCCTAAGGTAGAACTAAGATATTAGCTTTTAGGTGGATCCACTAGCTAAAGACCTATGTGGCCACATAGTTATGGGATAAGGAGTTTGCTACAATAAACCCAAACTTTCTAACGTAAAAGGTTTTCATCACATGAGATAGCTTACATCGGAAGCCGGAGTTTCTAATGTAAAAGCTTCCATCTCATTTTCATATCCACTAGGTGCTAAACATAATTCCCTTTAAAAGTCATATTAAGTATTTACTTATGTTCATGTTCATGAAAGAATGCCCTAGGCACTGAAGTCAAAATGGTATCATAATAACTCATAGATTCATTAGGTGAGAATGTCTTTTGAACCTTAGAATCATCAATATGTGAGTAAACCTTTAACATCATATTCATAGTGTGTTCATGAGAATAGCCTTTCAGTCAACACAACAATTCTATCATAGTCATAAACATATCATACATAGTCATGTGTAAGGGTAGAGGAGAATAATCTTACACCAATACCACATTTACACAATAATCATAATAAGATCTTCACTTTCTAAGTGAGTCATAAAATCATACACAATTTCTCATAAGAATGTACAAACCCTCATACCTTGCCTTTCAAGGGTCATGAATCACAACCAACCCAACCATATACAATTACTACATAATATAGGAGAAACTTGATGATTCAATATCCAATTCAACATAAACATAATAAATTGACATACTTATAATACCAAGCAACCCACATCATCAATTAATGATTTATCAATATGGGGGAATCATGGGTCTATGTGGAATTTTCATCATAAAACAAAAATACACCATCAATCAAACCATAATCAACCATAAATAAACAATCGAAAACGTTTTGGAAGGAGACCCATGACACAGATTGAAACCCTAGGTTTTTGGGGTAAATTGTAATCTTAAAACCAAGTTTGAGGGGACTCTATGGGTGGAAAATACCCATAAATTAAAATCATCCATAACTTCATTAAGAAACCCCAACAAATTTGAGGAAGAACCCTTGAAATACACCAACCCTATCTCCAATCGCTCCATTCTTTTTCTTTGAGTTTAGAGAGAGAAATATTGTGAGAAGAGGAAGTTTTTTATTTGCTTTGGGTGTTTTTGAATAATGACTTAGACTAAGGGATTTTGACATAATAACAACTTATACAGTACCCCTAAAAATACCCAAAACAACCCCACTTTAATTGGACTAAAAAGGAAATGATTCAACTAACATTCATTTAAGTCACCACGTCAAGGACCATGAGCCACCTTCATGAGCCGTGGTGTGGACCACAACCCGTGGTCCTGCTCGTGAGGGTGAGGCAGTGGCTAAGATTTTGGAGAACAAGGTTCCCTCGCCTAAGGCATCTTCACGAGCCCCTTCACAAGTCATGATGATGACCACAATTCATGGTCACACTCGTGATGGGTGAGGTTGTAGCTAGGCTACTTTGTGCCCCCAAACCACCATGCCTAAGTCATCTTCAAGAAGGGGTCCACGACCTATGGTCCCTTCCGTGAAGTTGAGGTAGTGGCTATGTTATTGGGTTGCCACTTTTCCATGGTCAAGGAAACTCTATGAGCCCCCTTCACGAGCCTTGGTGAGGACCACGATCTGTGGTGCCCCTCGTGAAGGGTGAGGCAGTGTGCATAAGCTAGGGGCAGCCTAGGCCTTTGGTTTTGGCTTAGCACTTTTGCGTTGGCACTTGCCTCTTGACTTTGACCCTTAAAACCCCATTTCAACCCTTAATGACTTACTAATATACAAGGAGTCATTTTATGAATTTTAACCTTTACATTGAGGCTCTAGTTTAGCCTATCGTTTTCAGGAGTGTAACATTATCTCCCCCTTGGGAACATTAATCCTTGAATAATGATTTAGACATATTACGGAAACAAAGACTCAAGACTAGAAGCCCATTATGCATGCAACATAAAAGCAATGAACAATTCAAACGAGGAAACATCAACTCCATCTCAAAACATAATCAACGTAATCACAAGGAAGTACAAATTACATCCGCAACCCATTATGCACAAAACTCATGGTACCCAACATGCCATTTCATCAAAAGCATAACTAAGAATGTTCATCAAATCATCTCATGAAGTGACATATGCCATCATCATACTAAAATTCAAATCAACATGAGAAACATATAATTCATGAAAGCTCAATTTACACTAAACATGAATTTCATCAAGAAAATTCGTAACATAAGGAAATCGTGGAAACATTCATACAACATACATGGCTTTCAAAACACCAAAACTCATGAGGAACTATTTACCTCAAGCTTCAATAGGAGTAGAAGGAAAAAGATGAGGATAGTGGGACATCATATTGGCCTCGGCCTCCCATGTAGCACCCTCAACTAAGCAATTTTCCATAAAATCGTTACAGAAGCTACTTCCTTGTTTCTCAACCTCTTAACTTGCCTGTCTAAAATCTCTACCGGAACCTCTTCATAAGAAACACTCTCATCAACTCCCAAATACTCTATAGGAATGGTGGATATCGGATCACCCATACACTTCTTAAGCATCGAAACATGAAATACCGGGAGAACCGGAGACAATTCATTTTGCAAGTCTAATTTATAGGCAACCTTCCCAATACGTTGCAGTATTTGAAATGAACCCACATATCGGGTACTAAGTTTCCCCTTATTACCAAACGTCATCACACCCTTCATAGGTGAGATTTTCAAGTATACCCAATTACCCACTTCGAATTCTAGATTCCTCCTTATAACATCGGCATAAGACTTTTGCTGACTTTGGGCCGCTTCAAATTCTCTCTAATGAGTCAAAAAATTTCAATGGCCTCAGAAACTAGTTCGGGAACAACTAGAGTAATTTCACCTACTTCAAACCAACCAATCGGAGATCTAAACCTCCTACCATACAATTCTTCAAAAGGTTCCATGGAGATAGTTGAATGGTAACTATTGTTGTAGGAAAACTCTATTAATGGTTGATGGTCGTCGCAATTACCCTTGAAGTCTATAACACATGCCCTCAACATATCCTCTAAGGCTTGGATGGTTCGTTCCGCTTGACCATCCATTTGAGGATGAAAAGTGGTAATAAGATTAACATTGGTACTAAGCCCTTTTTGGAATGCCTTCCAAAAGTGCGAAGTGGGTACCCCAATCCGAAATACTCGATAATGGAACCCCATGTAACTTCACTATTTCCTTAACATACAATTTGGCATAATCTTCCACCGAAAAGGAAACCTTGATGGCTATAAAGTGGGCGGACTTTGTCATTCTATCAACAATGAACCAAATAGAATCATGTTACCTTCGAGTACGAGGCAAACCCACAATAAAATACATATTCACATCCTCCCACTTTCAAGTAGGAATATTTATATTTTGGGCCAAACCTCCCGGCCTTTGATGTTCGGCCTTAATTTGTTGGCAATTCATCCATTTGACTACAAAACTTGCTATATCCTTCTTCACACCATTCCACCAATAAACTTCTCGTAGATCATGGTATATCTTGGTGGCTCCCGAATGAATAGAATACCGCAAACCATGAGCTTCTTCTAGATTTTTCTTTCTCAAGCCATCAATATCTTCAACACATAATCGACCTTAGTACCTAAGAAACCCATCTCCCCCATGAGAGACGGCCTCAATGGACTTTTTGAGTACCGATTCTTTCAACTCCTTCAATATGGGATGAAGGTTTTACTTGTACTTCACGTCCATTACAAAGGATGATTCGGAACCGGTATGCACCATGACTCCACCCTTAGTGGATTCCATTAGTTGGACACCTAACTGGTCCAACCTCTGCACATCCAAAACTAATTTCTTCTTCTCATATTCTACATGAGCCACACTACACACAGATAATCGACTGAGGGCTTCCGAAACTATATTAGCCTTGCCGGGGTGGTAAAGGACACTCATGTCATAATCCTTTAAAATTTCTGACCACCTTCTTTGTCAGAGATTCGTGTCTTTTTGGGTAAACACATATTGAACACCCCTCAAAATAAAGTAGGATAAAGTAGAGCCTCGCATGGGTTTTATGCATTAATAACTTGTTAAAATAATAAGGAATAGCCTTTTAAGTAGGTTTGAAAGAGTTTGGAAGTCAAACGTCAAGGGACGACCAAGACGTTCGGAAACTAGTCTTTTACGTGTTGGTGTGTTCTAGTATGTTGTTCATGTTTTTATGTGTTGTTTGGAGTCTAAAATCAGTAGAGGTAACCCTAGTGTATTAATAAATGTTTTTAGGGTCAAAACGTTCGAATACGACACCCTGGAACCACCCTTGGCCAAACAAGCTGGAAAGGCATCTTGCAAGTTGTGCATGGAAGGAGTGGCTCCGCGTCGCGGACATGCCCCACCAATGGACAAAATATGGCTCCGCATCGCAGAGACACCACATACTCTACTGTCTCAGAATTTAATTTATGAAACTTGTGGGAACATGTTCGCGTCGCGAACTTGATCCCCGACGATATCTGCAAAAATAAAACTCAAGTTTGACTTGTTTTAAAGGTCCAACTAAGTGAGGGGTAGTTTGGGTACTTTGGAGAATTATTATAAATGGTTATTCTACCTATTTTGGGTATTTTAAGTTGGTTAAAGCCCCTAAACCATAAATTAGACCCCATTCTTCAAATTGACCCTTCCCTCTCAAAAATAAATTCTCTCAAAACTCCATGGAACACCTTGATGAAGCTCAAGCTAGAAGATGGGTTTTCACTTGATTTCTTCTTCAATTTCATGGGTCTTCAATAATTAAGGTATGGTAACTCTTGATTCTTGAATAACCTCTCATTCAAGGAGTTTTATCAAAGATTTTCAAAAGTGATTCAAAGACCAAAATTCCCAATTTTCAATCTAAACATGGGTCCTTTGTCAAA
>JAJOOS010001740.1:0-71258 GCA_029582725.1 Solanum chiquidenum | reverse complement strand
GTAGATCGATCTACGGTCCGTCAATCCTCTTCCGTAGCTCCATACTTGGAATCTTCAAAAATCAGGTACTGGAACCCTTTCAGTCACCATCTACGGATTGACAGTACGGTCCGTAGATCCATCTACGGACCGTCAAATTGTCACCGTGGTTCCACACTTGGTCAGATTTACCTGATTTGCCTCCATGCCTTGGCTGCTGATCTACGGCCACCATCTACGGAGCGTCAATAGACCTACGGTCCGTAGATCACTCCGTAGATGCCCTTTTCTGCATCCCTTTCAACTGTCTCTTTACTTCCGCGCCTGAACATCTTTCCTGCAAAATATGATAAAAACACATAAAAACCAATACAACAAGGCCCTAGACACACACAACTTGTAAGTGAAATGTATTAGAAATACCGTAAAGTCATGGTATATCAGCTCGATGTTGAGATGATGAGTCTACTAGAGGCGTTTCAGTCATCGCCTGTTGGTGGGCACAATAGTGGTATTCAGACTGCTCATAAAATCATACAGTCTGGGTATTACTAGCCTACCATCCACCAAGATGCTCATGATTTTGCCAAGTCTTGTGATCGGGGCCAAAGAGAAGGAGGAATTTCAAAAAAGCAAGAACTACCTATGAATTCGATATTGGTGATTAAGCTATTTGATATTTGGGGTCTTGACTTCATGGGTTTTTGAGTTCACATGGGATGACATATATTCTTGTTGCGGTTGACTATGTATCGAAATGGGTGGAAGCAATTGCGCTTTCAAACAATGAGGGAAACAGTGTCACCGCATTCCTGAAAAAGAGTCTTCTCCAGATTTGGTACACCTAGTGCGATTATCAGTGATAGAGGTTCTCACTTTTGTAATAAGTTGTTCAAGGCATTACTCGAGAAATATGGAGTTCATCACAATGTAGCCACTCCTTACCATCCGCAGTCTAGTGGGTAAGTTGAGGTGTCGAATAGGGAGATAAAGCAAATTCTTGCAAAGACTATGAACACCAATAAAACTGAGTGGTCAAGAAGGTTTGATGATTCTCTATGGGCCTATCGCACCGCATTCAAGACTCCTATAGGTATGTCCCCCTACCAACTTGTATATGGGAAGTCATGTCATTTGCCTGTAGAGCTAGAGCACAAAGCAATGTGGGCGCTTAAGAAGTTGAATTTGGATTTAGGCGCCGCATCAAGTCAAAGGCTAATGGATATGATTGCTCTTGATGAGTTCCCCTAAAAGCATATGAAAGTTCAGCCTTGTACAAGGAGAAGATGAAGAAGTATCATGATCAAAAGATTGAAAAGTGTGAATTTGTTGTGGGTGATCTGGTGCTTTTATTCAACTCAAGATTGCGCTTGTTTCCTGAAAAGCTCAAGTCCAAGTGGACCGGGCCATTCAGAGTCATGCAAGTATTTCCACATGAAGCGGTCGAACTCGAGAACAAGGAGGGAACAAGGTTCAAAGTGAACGAGCAGAGGATCAAGGTCTTCATGGGGAAATCTGAGAGTCTGCAAGAAGTGATTGAGGCCTATTATCTTGATGAAGTGTGAGTATCAAGGTGTCTACATCATGCCGCCAGGTTAAATCAAGTGATGTTTGGGAGTCAACCCAAGATGTACAATCTATCCAACTATAGGTTTTTCTTTTCGATATAGGAGTTTTCTTCTTTTATTTTTATTTTTTGTAGCTCTTTAGATGGGTGTTTTATTTTTATATTAGTGGTGGCTAAAAAGTGTCCAGAAAATGTAAAAAGAAAGTCCTAATGATTGCTACGTTTGCAGGGACGAAAGGCAAAATCTGCAAAAAATAGTTGTGTAGTGGTCCACGGACCCCAATCCACGGACTGTGAATGGCGTCCGTAGATCCCAGGTAAGTTTTCTAATTTTTCTAAGTGTCAGAATGACCTACGGACCCTGGGTTGGGTCCGTAGGTCGACCCACAGACCGTCAACGGGATCTTATTGGTCCAAAGTTAAGGTTGTGCCTGACCCGACCCGGACCCCAATTAATACAACCCTTCACTTTCAGAAACATCCCCTACTTCCAAAATTCCCTCCCAACCATTTTTCAACCCTCCAATATTCCTAAATTAATTCCCCACATCACTCCCAAATCAATTACCTACATCCCATACCATCACTCTTCTCACCCACATCTCCATTTTCTCTCCCTAATATCTCCGATCTTCTTCCCCAAGCAATTTCACGGTTTGGGTTTGGTGTCCATGTTGTTCTAGGAGTTTTTGCAGTCGATCCCACACTCACCATTGTTGATTACATGTAATGTAAGTTGATTTCTTCTAAACTTTGAACATTTCATAGTTTCATATTGAAATCACAACAATAAACTTGAACTTGGGATGTAAATCAATTTTTTTGAATGTTGCATTGTACTTAGAAGCACCCTTGGAATGATGGTATGTGAGTGTGTGAGTAAAATCAAACAAATTTGTAGGTTGTTAGGTCTAATCGGAAGTTTTAACTTAGGGTTTCATTGTGTTGATTGTGTTAAAAGCTAAATCGTGTGTAAATTGGAACCCTTAGGATGATGAACTACCGAATTATATGCTGAAATGCATGTGTAGGCTTAGGTTGATGGTCTATTTGTCGACAACTTGGTTTGTGCAAAAGTTGATAGGTCTGCCTGGCACAGAACTGACCCACAACTCCAACCCACATATCATAGGTCATATAGACCGTAGGTCGAGGTCCGTGGACTAGTGGCACACACAAAAATGCCTAAGTGTAGGACCACGATGTGAACTACGGTCCGTCGTTTGATTGACGGACTGTTCTGCACATCCGTGGTCCCAACATATATGACCCAAAATTAGGGACTCTGACCTGCGGAGGGGACTTACAGACCGTCGTTCCATCGACATACCACAAGTACCCACCGTAGGTCTCAAGTTCAGCTACTATCTGGGAATTTTTTTATTTTTTGTTTAGGACTAAATCTTGTTCTAAAATGATTTTATGGGTCTTTTTGTGTTGTTTTGGTACTAGCATAGCTTCCACAGGTAACATAACTCCAAAGAAAGATCTTATCGTTGCACTAGGGACCAAGTCCAAGTCAGTCGCCCTCTCCAGACGTATGATAGAGGCGGACAGTGATATATATTACATCCCACCTGCCACCAGGGTTTCCCCCATGTCCCCCCGCACTACTAGGAACAGAGCCTAGCAGGTTAGCTTTGACGAGGTCACTGCCCCCCAGTCTGAGGAGGGGGGCATATAGATCAGAGCACAGGTTGGCTCAAAGTCGCAGTCCCACTCTAGTATTAGTGGCATCACTGATTCTTCCTCTGATGCCGATAGCTCAAGCGACATCCCGGTCTCCACTGAGCTTGTCCCTAAGGACGATCAGCCGAATAGGTGGTGCGTTGTAGGCTGTTTAAGTTATATGAAAATGGCATGATGTTGAATGATCATCAGAGGATGACTAGGACTATTACTGAAGAGCGTAGGGTCCTTATTGACAGCCTTCATATTACACCGGCTATTCAGGAGCTCTTAAGGAGACACAAATTCGAGTGGATGGCACGGATTCCCGATATCTACAGTGAGGCGATTACTAGAGAGTTCTATGTGTCCTATGCTGCCACCGTCCGAAATTCAATATCTAAATGGGCCAAGCCCGTATCTCAACCTCCTCTTCAGTCCACTTTGGTGCGGGGGTTTCCAGTCGACATCTCTGAGGTCACCATTCACCGATTTCTATATAACCCAACCCACACTCTTCCCATTAATATGGCAGAGTATAACTACATGATGGCAATTATCTAGAGAGGGTCCTTTGAGAGAGATGTTGAGCACATTGAGACATTTTTGTAGTGGTTGGCACATAATATTGCAACGAATAGGGAGCACGCTGAGTGGGTTCGGACTCCTAGCCTGGGTATTAGAAAGGATACACTGAGCTTCGCTGTGAAGTTCTTCTGGTTGTTGGTGCAGAACAAACTGTTCCCAACTCAGGCTGATAATGTGGCTACATGGGACTGAGCCGTGACGTTGGTGGCTATTATGGCAGGTTTGGATATTGATGTTTCCCACATCCTGATCGCAGAGATCCACGAGAGGGTCTTTAAGGACACCACCACCCTGCCTTTCCCGTGTCTGATTTTCCAGCTCTGCAGGGATGCTTCTGTTCCCATTTGGCATTATGACCAGTTGCTTGATGCGACCAAGAATCTGGACATCGGCCTCATTTGGGATGATGCCAACCTTGTTGCACCTCGAAGAGAGTTACATGTTGAGGTACCGCCTTTGGTTAATGATCTTATTGCAGATGTTGAGAAGATGTCGGCCGACGACACCATAATTCCAGCCCATACAATAGATGCTCAAGCTCCACCATCTCCGGCCACCGGTCAGGCCCTAGCTCATCCCAAGCCACTTCCTCTTCAGGGTCCAGTGTCATTCCTCTAGCCCAAGTCTAGACGCTAAAGACACAGATGGCCACTTTGCTTTAGCGTATGCAGCCATGGATGCAACGTTCTATTGCGGAGTTTGAGGTGAGAATGGAGCAGATGATGGGCAAGAAGATTCAAGTCGTTCATAAGCGCCTGGATTTATTTGAGTTTAGAGTCTTGGAGAGGCCAGCCCCGACCATAGAGGTGACCACCTTCCAGAGTGAGTTGGCTAGCCTCTGTATTGATGTTGCTGCACTCCTAGCCCCCATTGAGATTGAGCTAGAGTCTTCCCCTATGGCACCGGACTATGAGGTGGTGATGACTGCTCTTTTCAGCAACACTATGCCACCACCATATTCAGCCCGTGCTTAGGGGAAGTGCCACCGCTCCAACCTCACTTCTGATGCTGATAAGGATCACAGATTGAAGAAGAAAGAGCGCCAATAGTTGGAGGAGGCCACGAGAAAGTCGATACTTGATGAGGAGAGGAGACAACAGCAGGCCCATGAGGTAGATATTGGCCCATCTGGCACTCTGAGAACTACTGATGGTGCTTTTATGGTTGGTGAGAGCGCTACTGATGGTGCCTCTAGTGTTGATCCAGCATGCTTTGGGACACTAGACCCACCTGCTTCTTGAGAGGTCTTCGGCACATATCCGCCTCAGGTTTGCTTCACCCTATGTTTTACTTTTCATTTTTTTGCATTGAGTGCAATTTCACCTTATTTTATTGGGGTGGGGTAAATGGATTGTGAGTGATAGGGTCAAGTCTGACTAACCCAACTCATAATCCTCTCTTGGGGTTTTCTTTCCTGTGTTCTTTTCCCCCAAAAGACTATTTTTACTTTCTGTTGAACCGGCATGTTTAGGAATGTATGTGTAGAAGTAAGTAGAAGAATAAAAGCATGATGGCATAAAAAGCATGAGAAGTTGATACCTATCCAAAAAAAGTTTGAAATGTGCTAGATATTTAGGACTGATGAGTTAAATATGCTGGATCTCAATATGACATGATAAGGAACCGATTTGACTTCATGACTTAAGCTAAAACTTGAACCGGATAATCTAATAATCTAATAATGAAACAATGTGTCAAGTGTGTGAGAAAAGTTTGAATGTTCATACAGTATGTACCAATCTAGAACTTTCCCCGTTGGTCCTGCTAAGATAATCTAGGCTAGAAGTTGGGAAATGATCATATGCCCTTGTTCATATAAGTCCACTCAAGCTAAATGATTCAACCAAAAGAAATAAATGTTCCCTTTGATCCAAATGTTTAAGCCTAATGTAGACCACTTCTTTCAATGCACTTAATTCACCTTTCCTAAAATAATTATCTTGGCCCCGGTCCCTCCTTGGATATGTGCACTTGACTTAGGCCAAAAGCCTAAGTTGAGGGTGTCTAATTCAAAAAGTTACCTTAATCTTGGCCCTGGTCCGACATCGGATATTATGCACCTCAACTCATGCAAAATACATAAGTTGAGAGTGGCTATGAAAATGAAAACCGAAAGAAAAAAGGTATGAAAAGAGTTTTGTGTTGAAGAGAGAAAAAGAAAAGAAAAGAAATAAAAAGATGTGACTTTGTGCAAAAGAAGCAAAAAGATGAATAACAAAAGTGCTGAAAGAAATTAAAAAAAAAAGTGGAATATAAGAGCTATAAAGTCAAAAGTCACATATGTGCGAAAAACAATCAAGGGAAAGAGCAGAAAAATAAAAATATGTCAAGAATTGGTTGAGAAGAGAGGTAAAAGCCCATGTAATGTCAAGAATGGTAGAAAGTCACTAAAAAGTACTCAAATGTACCCTACATGATCCTAAGCCTACATTACAAGCTAAGAAAGCCCTATAGTGATCCTAGCAACTATTTTGGATAGTCTAAGCAGTGAAAATAAGGGCAAGCCTATGGTATTGAGCACTAACTATACTTGAAGTCACTTCTGAGCGTGAGTGTTGAATGAATCCTAAAACTTGAAAGTCATATCTATTGTGTGTGAAAAAAAGTGATTTCTTTTGAAGTGAGGGCACTAGTTATATTGTTGGAGAATTGATACCTAGGTGATTATGAAAGGTGTATGTTGTGATGTGTGTTGGTCGATCTATGTCATGTTTTGATCCATATGAGTTAGCTTGTTGAGTCTAAATGAAAAGATTTGCACTAAGGAAATGGAATGGATTGAAAAGGCCATGTGATTGTTTGAGTTAGTATGTCTACTTCTACATAAGTGTTGTTTAGAGTTTTAGTGTGTCTCTTGAGGACAAACAACAAGTTTAAGCTGAGGGTGTTGACATACCGTGAGTTTACGGTATTTTTGATGTGTTTCACTTAGAAGTTGTGTATGTCTAGGGATATATTGTATTAGAAATAATGTTTTATGTATTATGTTTGCAGGAAATAGGCTTGGAGGTGGTTGATGACGATTTGGAGCTCAAAAATGCAGAAGTACCCACCAACGGAGCCACCCACGAATTGTGGGTCCATCGACGGGCCATGGGTGGTCAATCATAAGTCCTTGTATGGGAAGTTAAGTTCTAGTACTCAACCCACGGAGTGCCAAGATGAACCGTAGACCAATCCACGGACCGAGGGTGAGGCATCGTAGGTGGAACATAAGGGAAGTCTGACAGGTGTGGAACCACGGAGCAAGACGACAGACCGTAGGTCGACCCACGCTCTGTCCTACACGTCCATTGATCAAGATCTGAGAGTGAAGGTTCCAGTACCTGATGAAAAGTTTCTAAGTGTTGAACCACAGAGGGTGACCTACAGACCGTAGGTCGACCTACGGTCCGTAGGTCGTGTCATCGACGGAAGCCGCGTCCAGACAACTTATTTACTCATTTTCTTTCCTTTTTATTTAGGACTTTTTTCTATAAATAGTAGTTATAAACCTCTTTTTTGGGGGTTAGACATTAGGGTATACTTTTAGTTTTGGTCTTTTGGAAATTATTTTGCAAATTCTTAGCATTCTAATTTTCGGAAGTTGGTTAATACGATTTTCACTTTGAATTTCAATTCAAGATTTGGGTTTTCATGTATTCTCATTGTAAGCTCATGAATTCTTTTTATCTAATTATGAATTGTGTTCTTTCAAGCCTAAGTAGTTAAATCCACAACTAGGGTTGTAGGAACCATGAGCAATTAACAAAGTATAAATAGTAATTAAGTAATTCTTGAATAGTGTTTATGCATGTATTGTTAATTTTTTTGTTTAGAAATCTTTTTAACGGTTGCAAACGTTAGAAATCGCTTCATTCCGACTTGCCGAACCAAGGAGGTAATGAATGAGAAAAGAATTAACAACAAAGATTTAGTGGATGCTATCTAATAGTCTAATGTAAATTGGTGCGAGGGTGAAAACTAAGACATACATTGATGTGATGTCTAATATGGGGTAAAGGTAAGGGTTAGTAAAGCATACACTCGTAGTCGGACCAAGGTGCGAGGTGAAATTCCCTACTTGGAGGACTAATCACTTAGGGATATCCAACTTACAAACTTTGCATGTAAAACACTAGGAAAGGATTACTATTATTAGGATTACTGCGTTAAGAGCTTGTGGGGAACACATATACCCTAGTTTCTCTCTTATATTGATTTCTCAAGCTGACCATCTTGCTTATTTGTTACTTAATCAACAATTTGTTACTTGCTTACAAAAAAAACCCTTTATTTACTTGTCTCGGAAATAGTTTGACTAAACGGATATAATAGTGAGTTAAGTTTAAGTCTGAACCATATTCCTCGTGGGATCGACCCCAACCTACAAGTTGGGTTCTTTACTTGATAACGACCGCTTATACTTATTTAGGGAGGTGTACTTTGAGCGTATCAAAGATCAACCAACTCTTAAGTACGGTTATTCAAGATTGAATCTATCTTACTATTGACAGCCTCTTTCCAAAAAGAATGAGTCCACAGAGGGCATAGCTTCTTCGAATTTATGAAACTCATTTTCAAAAAGAAATGTTACAAAATCAAACTCGAAGAAAGTAATTGGTCCATTGACAGTTACTACGCCTCTGAATCTCTTTATTAAATACATTCTCCTTTAGTTCGTTCCAAGGTTGTTTAGACCCTTCACTTAACTATCTGACGGTTCGGACATATTAACCATAAATTGACATGCTTTACTATTTGTAGCATATCCAATGAACATACAATCCAGTCTTAGGTCCTATTTTGACCCGTTTGGGAATAGTTCCCTCATTTCTATTTCTCATATGGAATAAACTATATTGGAAATTGTTGGATCACTATCTTTAAAGAGTTATTGCTTGTGTATACTTTAAGGGGCGATAAACAGTTCTTTATCAGGATACAACAAAACCGGAACAAACAAAACTTTTTGTTGCTCCCTTTCATAAAAAACAAAACTTTTCTTTTTTATTTGTTGCTCCCTTTTACTAACAAATAAAACTTTTGTTCTTCTCTTTCTGAACATACAAACTTTTTGTTGTTCTCTTTTGATATAATGATAGCACCCTCACAAATTTTGTGGTAAACCTGTACTTATAAGTATGACATTCAACATTTCCTTCAAAGTTCGGTTTTTTCTTGTCAACAATTTCATTAGATTGAGGTGGGTATGTGCAGTAATTTGATGGATGATTCCATTTTCCAAATATATTTTTGCAAAAGAAGATTCATATTCTCCACATCTGCCACTTCTAATCATGACAGTGATTTTCAACTTTAGTTTTATATTGCCTAGATGTTTCTATCGCTTCATCCTTACCATTCAGCAAATAGACATAACAGTATCTAGTGCAATTGTCAATAAAAATTTATGAAACACTTTTTTCCACCACAAGATGGTGTTGACTTCAAATCACAAATGTCAGTGTAAGTCAATTATAAGGGATTAAAATTCCTTTCAACAACACAAACTTGACATTTTGATTTATAGCACTAGAAGTTAGGAAAAACTTCTAAGTTGATAAGTCTTTGCAAGGTTTTGTAATTGACATGTACCAAGTGTTCATGTCACAAATAATTTGATTCAAGAAAGTAAGAACAAACAGAAATATTGAGTTTGAAAAGACCCTTCTGTGAGGTAACCTTTTCCTATAAATATTTTGTTCTTTACTTTTTATAATTTTTTCAAATACAGACATTATTTTAGAATCAACACCTTGCCAGATGTCCTTTTCAGAAGGACTTTTCCATAACATTCAATTTGTTATAGAATTACCCATGACCATAGTCTCATCGGTCCAATAAGGGCAATATGACCCAAATATTTGTTTTACAACACAAACATAACCAATCACTTTTCATCAATGTTCATGTATATACAAATAAATTTATTTTAATAGACATATCTTTTCATGAAAAATCACAATATTTTAAGTGACACTTTTTCATCAAAGAGTACATTCTTTTGAACGAGTAATACAATTTTGTTGTTTTATACTAGTCATATCATATACTAGTAAAGAGAGACTCAACAACCACAATATCAAATATACTCCAAGAATTTTGTGGGTCTAACATAATACAAGAATGTCATTAATTTTCATATCTTTTACTTTCAAATTTAAGTTAGATAGTAAGTCTAATTTTGTCTTTATCACAAGTAAAGAACCCCCCACATTTTAAATATGTTCTCACAAATATTTTTCAAGTATTTGAAATTATATTTCACATATTTTTTCTCATGCTTTCAAATTGTATACCATCAAAATACACATTGGTAACACGAAGCCTTCTTTTGGAGATTTAATCCATAGAAACACCCATTGCAGGCATAAAAATCACTAATTTTATGTTACTAGTGTTTTTTCCCCCTTTCTGTCACAACTAGACAGACCACTTAGTATTTAGAATACTAACAATAAAGATTCAATCTTTATACAACTTCTTTCTAGTTTAACAATGAAGTTTTTATATTCTTCTAATTGTTAACCGAATGAACCTTGAATTCTGATGAAATCTTTATATTCTTTGGATCAGTTTCACATTCAGACAGAGTAGTAAATCAAAACGATTTTAATCTCCAGAAACCTCAAATACAACACTGTTCCTAGCTAACAATGAAGATTTTATCCTTTTTAAATCATTTAGACTTGATATTCCTGACGAAGATTTTGTACTCTTCAAGTCAGAATATTCATTCAAACATGGTATTTAACAAATTGGTGAAGTTTCTATATTCTTCAAACCAATGCACAATCTAATTTTTCGTAAAGTTCTTATATTTTTCAAACCAAAAGAGTAAAAAATCGGAAGATTTTAGTCTCCAAAAGTCAGACACAATTAAATTTCACATGGAGTAGAAAACTACATACGTTTTTTTTCCTCCTCTAAATAGAATACATATTAATAATAATACAGATATATTCTGAGATCATCACATAATGACCATCTATCCTAACATTTATGAAATAAATCTCATAACTTATAAAGGATTAGAAAAAAATCAAGAGAAATAAATATAGAACGTGATTTTACTCTCATTGAATCATATTCTATCTGTGAACAATGATTTCATGCAAGTCACTTTTCTTGCTATTTTTTTTCTTTTCTCAGTTTCCATCATATTCCTATTTTTTTTCTAGAAGACATTTAATTTCAACAAGAAACTAAACTCATGTTCAAATATTGTTAGGAGACAACATTTATTCATTTACTTCTTCTCATAGTTATATAAAATCAAGAATATAGAAAAAAATTAAAGTGCATATCTTAACCTTTATGCATAGTATAACTTTTCTTATTGAAAAGAAAACTGAAGTGGTGAATTGCTTCAATGCACTTGGGAAGAAAATAAAAATAATGTTACCCATCAAAGGAAAACATACAAGAGAAAATATACTCGAACATATTAAAGTAGTACTAATTCATCACAAATCTTTTTTATCATATGATAAAATAATTCTCATTTTCATCTTGTTTTTCCCAATAAAAAGAACACAGAAAATACCAACAAGTAAATTGTTTAAGCTTGTTATCTCTTATATTCAGATTAGCAAATCAGAAATAATAAAAGATGAAAAGAAAAAGAAAAGAACTATCCGAGTCCACATAACCCACTGTGTCCTTAAAAAATTTAATCCCCTCAAGTACCCGAGGTTGCAGATTAAATGCTCCCAAGTAAAACGAATAAACCATTAAAGAAGTAGTGGTACCTCAAACTTCGATAAATTTAACATACTCAAAATGACAGCAATGAATCATACACACAGACACGATCGATCGATTTTATTTTGTAATAAATGTATGCAAAAGAAGGGAAGAATTTAGTGCAAAAAAAATGAGAGAAAGCCTCTCTAGTCATAGCCAACAAAGGGTAAAGGTCACAACTCTTAGGAAAGAAGACAACCTTTCAGAAAGGTCACAACACTTTGGAAAAGGCACAACCTTTCAAACGATCACAACCCTTTAGAAAGGGCACAACCTTTCATAAAGGTCACAACCCTTTGGTATAGTCACAACCCTTCATTACCTGTTCACACCTTTAAAATCCAACATTTTGTACTTAGGATACATGAGTCTGAATTCGCGAGATACATGTATCTGCCGAATTTTAAAATTGATATACATATTTTATTTATTTAAATTAATTGGTTATAACTAATTTCCATGATTAAAAGAGTAATTGAATATTTTCATAATACATGGACAATTAATTCTAGAAATTTCAATTAATCGAATCTCTTAATATAAGGCAGAAATCAACGAGTGTATCTATGTTTAATTAATTTCATTTTATTAATATTTAAAATAATACATTCATTAATATTATTAATAAAAGCCAAAAACATGTATATCTTGGTCATCAAATTTGATTAGTTTCATTTTATTACTCTTAAAATAATAATTTCACTAATTTGATGTATCGATTATCAATATATTATGTATCCAACAAACCAAATACTTAGATACATGAATATCATACAAATACATTCATATGTATCATAGAAGTATCTAATATTAATTTCATGTATTTGTTATATGTATCTAATATTAATTTCATGTATCTATTTATATGAACTATTTATTCATACATCTTTTATATGTATAATTTGAAGTATCAAGTATCAATTTCATACGTTATATTCAAAAACATGTATCTTAGATACATAGTAAGCACATACATCTAATTATGTGTATTTAAATATAGAATGTAACTGAAACATGATAATTTGGAAATAAATCACGACGGTACAGTATTTGTATGAGAGTGGAATAAAGTACTTAATTATTCATATTCATAAATGTTTCAGATGTAATATGGGTGAATTTCACAGCAATAGTAAAATCAAGATCCTTAAAAGCAACAAACAAACTAGGGCACAATAATATGCCTATTGTCGTCAGCTAAATTAGGGAAAATAGGAAATAAAATGGAGGAACGAAATTTTGAGTAACTTACGAACCCTCACCACCGCCGATCGACAAAACAAATATTGATTTTTTGAATACATGAAGGTTTTTTACTATTTTTCTCACATGACACTAAGAGAATTTGCAAAATATGCATTTTGTTTTGTTTTTTTTTCCTTTCTATTGTGGTGTTGTCACGACCCAGACCGTCGTGATTGACACCCACACTAACACTCCGGTGGGAGAACCACTACTACAACCCAAACCAAGCAAATAATCTAAAAATTAAGGCATTTAAATCAAACACTAAGGAAATAAAAATAGAGTTCCCATAAACTCTAACAAAAGTCTAACAATAATAACTAACAATGCGGAAGAATAACCTAGAACCTAAAAGTCAATGTACCAAAACATCTAAAGTTCAAAAGTATAAAACAAGAAGGGATACAACCCCATACTAAAGAACTAACTAAAATAAATGTCTCAGTCCGAAAATGGTGGTAATAGACGAAAGAGAATTCCATGGCAGCCCATAAGAATTGGCTCACTCTTGAATTCGAACGATGATAATTGATCTTCTAAGAGAGGTCTGTCAATAGCCGCTTGAAGATGCCCTGTACTCAACAAAAATAAGAGCAAGTGCAGAATCAGTACACAACCACAGTGTACTGGTAGGATCACGCGGCTATCCCACTAGTGCAACATAAACAAGTCAAACAACATTATAATCACATGCATACATATACACATATACAATATCATCAACATTTAAGAACAACGAACAACTTCACATTTATGTCAAATCATTGGTCCTCTCATGAAACCCAAACCCAAACAGTTAGCATGTCGGAACGTGGTAACCGATCCCATATTTATAACGGAACGTGGCAATCGATCTCATATTTATCCCGAAACGTGGCAACCTATCCAAGTTAGTTATGCTGGAACGTGGCAACCGATCCCATTCACACACCACAATCACAAACAAAAATATATCATCAAGATCATACATTTAAGTCATGATTTCATGGCAATCATCATTCATCTATCTCATTTACAACAAGTGTGATCAACATTGCAACATTCATACATATACAAGTATCATAATGAAGAAAGAACAAGCATACATCAAACAATCATAGAATCACAACCATCACCTACCTCGAAACAAGCTTGAAACCCTAAGAAACTTGATCCTTCCCTTTTCGGATTCGTTCCGCTTGTTCTTGGTCTACAAACAATCAATATAATATGGGAATCAATAAACAATCATTAATTACCCGGATTACTAACAATTCTATGAACCCTAGATCAAACTCAAGATCTCAATTATCAAAATTAGGGTTGTTTCCACCACATAATCTATAACAAAACCCTCCCCCATCAATATTCACCCATTCTATTACATTCTACGGATCAAAAAATAGATTCAGGGAGTGAAAAGCTTACCTTTAGACTCAAGAATGGTGAAAAATGAGTAGGAGTCGCCTGGGGTCGTTCCTTAGCTCTAAAAGTCAAAAAGTGCATAATGAGGTCGTTTAGGAGTTTATTAAGGACTTAAATTCGCGTTGGGACCACCACAGCGGCCACCACCCCGCCAAAGCAGCAGAACCCAGCTCCAAAGCGACATTCTCGAGACAGAGAGTTATTTCAAGAATTCCAAAATTCTGATTTCACATAAAACCTCTAACACACGACACTCAGTAAATACCCTTTACGCCAAGATCGATGTTGGGAGTTCTACTCACCTTAATTCAATTTCATAAAGTCTTACGGATTCCTTAACGAATTATCTAACTACTCATGTAATGAAAATCATAAATGATTCACCCGATTGTTACCAAATTTCCCTACACCTCAATGACTTCGATTTCGTCTAAATCTGGACAAGGTTGGGAAAATCCAAATACTACAAAAAAGTTTTTCGGCCCTAATGTTTCCCCCATTGGCTTTTCTATAAAGACGGGAATAGGTCGTTACAATAGATACCAATTTACCCATCACTCATCCGTAAGTGAAAAAACTTAGGAAAATAGACTAAGGAAGGAACGAATTAGTACCTGAATCGACGAACAATTGGGGATACCTGTCTCGCATGTCCCTCTCAGTTTCCCAAGTAGCTTCCTCAACTAGACGATGCTTCCATTGAACTTTCACGGACTTAATATCCTTGGTCCTCAACCTGCGCACATCACGATCAAGAATTGCAATCAGTTCCTCCTCATATTGAAGGTCCTTGTCTAACACAATTGAGTCCCACTTAATGATATAATCCCTATCACCATGATACCTCTTCAACATGGACACATGACATACCGGATGAACACTTCATAAATTAGGAGGTAAGGCCAATCTATACGCCACCGATCCCACACATTCAAGAATTTCAAATGGACCAATGTATCTAGGACTTAGCTTACCCTTCTTACCAAATCTCATCACCCCTTTCATGGGTGATACCTTAAGAAGAACATTTTCACCACATAGAAATGTCATGTCTCTTACCTTATGGTCCGCATACTTCTTCTGTCTAATTCGGGCTGCTAAAAGCTTAGCTTGAATACTCCTCACCTTATCTTGAGCATCCTTCACTAAATCTACCCCCAAAGGTTTCACATCTCCAGCCTCATACCATCTTATCGGTGATCTACATCCCCTCCCATAAAGTGCCTCAAATGGTACCATATCTATGATGGAGTGGTAACTATTATTATAGGATAACTCACACAAAGGTAAGAACTTATACCAATGCCCTCCAAAATCAATCACACATGCCCTCAACATGTCTTCTAACACTTGAATAGTCCTCTCTGATTGCCCTTTCGTCTGTGGATGGAAGTTTGTACTTAAAGTTAGTTGTGTGCCCAATTCATCATGTAATTTCTTACAAAACTTGGATGTGAATTGGGTACCAAGGCCTGAGATGATTGCACCCCATGCACCTTCACTATCTCTTTCACATAAACCTTAGCCAATTGTTTAGCATTATAATCTATTCTTACCGGAATAAAATGGGCTGACTTAGTCAATCTATCAACCACTACCCAAATAGAATCAAATTTCCCCAAAGTCTTAGGAAGACCAACCACAAAATTCATGGCTATTCTTTCCACTTCCATTCCGGAATCGGCATTCTCTGAAGTAAACCTGCAGGCCTTTGATGTTCATACTTCACTTGTTGACAATTTTGAAACTTCGCCACAAACTCCGCTATGTCTTTCTTCATGTCTGGCCACCAATAAATTTGCTTCAGATCTCTTAAATCTTGGTCACACCCGGATGAATAGAATATTGCGAACCATGAGACTCGGCCAACAATTTCTCAATCAAGTCATCTACTCTAGGAACATATATTCTCCCCTTAAAATTTAGCACACCATCCACATCAAGAGTGGTCTCTTGTGCCTTACCCATCACAGCCTTTTTCTTAAGTTCCTCCAAATTCTGATCTTCAAATTGTTTGGCCATGATCTCTTCAATGAAAGTGACCCTTACCTCAATACTAGCCAGCACCCCACCTCTTTCTGAGATACCCAATTGCATGAACTTAGACTCTAAGGTATGAATTTCTTTAGCCAAAGGTCGCTTGGCTACACTTAAGCAAGCTAAACTACTTATACTTACCATTTTTTGACTCAAAGCGTATGCGACTACATTAGCCTTGCCCAGATGGTATTGAATGGTCACATCATAATCTTTAAGTAACTCCATCCACCTTCGCTGTCTCAAATTCAGATCCTTTTGAGTGAAAACGTGCTACAAACTACGATGATCAGTAAACACTTCACACTTAACACCATAGAGGTAATGCCGCCAGTTCTTAAGAGCAAGCACTACCGCTGCCAACTCTAAATCATGTGTGGGATAATTCCTCTCATGCACCTTCAATTGACGCGAGGCATAGGCTATAACATTCTTATCCTGCATCAACATAACACCCAGACCAGAATGTAAAGCATCACAATAAATAATAAAATCCTTACCTTCAACCGGTAATGCTAGAATGGGCGCGGTGGTCAAAAACCTTTTGAGCTTTTGAAAGCTCTCCAAACATTTTTCAGTCCATTCAAATGGTATCTCCTTTTTGATCAAGTTAGTCAAGTGAGTGGCAATGGAAGCAAAAAAATTCACAAATCGACGATAAGAGCTAGCGAGCCCAACAAAACTCCTAACTTCCGTCACAGAGCTAGGCCTAACCTAATTCTTAACCACCTCAAACTTTTGGGGATCTACCATTACCCCTTCTTTTGAAACTACATTCCCAAAAAATGCAACAAATTTCAACCAAAATTCACACTTAGAAAATTTAGCATGAAGCTTTTGCTTCCCAAGAACACCCAAAACACTACGAAGATGGTTGGCATGCTCTTCCTCACTTTTCGAATAGACCAAAATATGATCAATAAAGACTATAACGAACGAATCAAGAAATGGTTTGAACAACACATTCATCAAACTCATGAAAGTTGCAGGCGCATTGGTCAAACCAAAAGACATAACCAAAACTCATAATTCCCATAGCGAGTTCTAAACGCCGTCTTGGGCACATCCTCAGGCCTAATTTTCAACTAATGGTAACCGAATCTTAGATCAATCTTAGAGAAACCGTTGCACCTTGCAATTGGTCAAATTTATCATATATTAGAGGCAAGGGGTACCTATTTCGAATAGTGACTCTATTTAAGTGCCGGTAATCTATACACATTCTCATACTACCATCCTTTTTCTTAACAAACAAAACTGGAGCACCCCATGGGGAAGCACTAGGATGAATAAATCCCTTATCAAGAAGCTCTTGGATTTGAGCCTTAAGCTCTCTTAACTCTGTCAGAGCCATGCGATATGGAGGAATAGAAATGGGGCGCGTACTATGTTCTAAATCAATGCAAAAATCTATATCTCTATCCGGAGGCATACCAGGAAAATCATTAGAAAACACTTCTATAAATTCCGACACCACAGGAATAAACCCAATGGATGGAGCCTCAATTTCAACATCCCTAATATGAGCCAAATAAGCCAAACAACCCTGCTCTACCAGTTTACTAGCCCGAATGGAGGATATAATCTTAGCTTGCTTAGGCTTGTACACCCATTTCCACTCTAATTTTTCCCTTCCCAGAATTTCTACAGTTACAGACTTAGTATTACAATTAAGCATCGCATAATAGGGGGACAACCAAGTCATGCCTAAGATTATGTCAAAGTCAATCAAATCCAAAATCACTAAATCAGCCCAAGTCTGAAATCCCATAAACAAAATAGGACAAGAATGATAAAAATGGGTAACTATGACTGACTCTCCAACTGCGGTAGAAACACTAATAGGGGTATCAAGAATATCACAAATCATATCAAAATTAGAGGAAAATCTCACGGATACATAATAATAAGTAGAACCCGGATCAAACAACACATTTGCCATCCGGTCATAGATAAGAATAGTACATGTGATCACCGCATCAGACACCTCCGCCTCTTTATTGGCAGGAAAAGCATAACACTGACCTCTATCATCATGATGAGCCACTTCCCTGCCTGGTTGCGCGTTACCCCTACCTCCGTTACCATTTCCATTTTCTCTACATCTACGGCCTCGCTGATTACCTCCTCCCCACCTTGTGGACGTCCTCTACTATTATTACCATTTCCCACGGGTACCACTGTTCTAGACTTCTTCTGTGCGGAATCTAACACACATGGGTGGGGACAATCTCTCCTCATATGCCTAGGTTCTCCATAGTTGTAACAAGTACGATCAAAAGATGATCTACCGCCCGTCGAAGGCGCGACTCCCTAGCTATCCTGAAAAATTATGAGATAGAGTTTCTGAGTAACTACTTGTAGAGGCGGGCATAGCGGACTGAATTTTCTTGGATACAAGCATTGGTCTTCTGGACCCCTTGGAATAAGAACCTTGAAAATTACCTGAGTTCTTGGCCCTTTTTTCCCATGCCTTAGCTTGACCGTCTCACCTCACCCTCTCCACTTTCTTAACATAGTATGTCACCTCATTAAAGCTTCTCCCTGTAGAAGTCATATGAACAGATAATACTTACAACTCAGAATTTAGTCCTCTAATAAATAATCGGATCCCCTCCTCCTCTGTAGTCACCAACTGCGTAGCATATCTAGATAAAGCATGGAACTTGGCCTCATAAGCAGCCACCGACATACCACCTTGCTACAAAACCAAAAAATCATCTTTCTTGCGATCCCTCAAAGTCCTAGGCACATACTTCTCTAGAAACAGAGCATGAAATTGGGTCCAAGTAAGTGGAGGTAAAGTAGAAGATCTGCATTCCATGTAAGCTCTCCACCACTGCTTAGCCTCACCTTGAAGTTGAAAGGACACAAACTCAACCCCTTAATGATGGACAATTCCCAACTTATGAAGCCTCTCATAGCAATCTAAGATGAACTCATAAGCATCCTCACTCTCAGAACCAAGAAACACAGGAGGCTTTAGCTTCAGAAACTTAGTCAACATTTCATGAACCCAACAAAAGATGGAAGAAAGCATCATTACCTCCAGTCCCACCCACCTTGGGCGCAGTGCTAGCAACAGGAGGATTAGTAGGAGCTTGAGTTGCTTGAGCAGAAGAAAGCACTCCAGGACCAACCAATCCCTTTAAGAACGACATGATTTGTTGAGCTAACACTGGATCCAAAGGAGGAACACCTATAGTCTCAGCCTGTACCTCTCCCTCTTGTCCCAAATCCTTAACATAAACATTAACATTCTCATTTATCTCTTCATGATGCGCAGGAGGGTTCTCATTCATAGGAGCATTTTCAACAGGAGCTCCAATTCTAGCAGGTTCTACTCTTCCATGACCTCTACCCCTAGCTCTTCCTCTACCCTGCATCGACCGCGACCTCTCGTTGCAAATTCCTTAACAGGAGCATTGACGGGAGCTACGGGCCTGATGTCGTTGAATCTAGTATTAACTATCTGCGGATAGAAGAGTGAAGGAGGTTAGATACCAATTTGAATCGCCAGATACCAATTGGAATTAAGTCATAGCACGAAAGGAGACAAGAGAAAATAGAGAGATTTCCTAAGGTCATATAGCCTCTCGAAGAAAAGTAAAGGTATCCTCGTACCGTTCTGCGAGACTCTACTAGACTCGGTTTGGTACATCCAGATCAACGAACCTAGGCTCTTATACCAACTTTGTGACGACCAGACCATCGTGATTGGCACCCACACTAACACTCTTGTGGGAGAACCACTACTACAACCCAAACCAAGCAAATAATCTAAAAACTAAGGCATTTAAATAAAAAACAAAGGAAATAAAAATAGAGTTCCCATAAACTCTAACAAAAGTCTAATAATAATAACTAACAATGCGGAAGAATAACCTAGAACCTAAAAGTCAATGTACCAAAACATCTAGAGTTCAACAAGTCTAAAACAAGAAGGGATACAACCCCATATTAAAGAACTAACTAAAACAAATGTCTAAGTCCAGAAATGGTGGACATAGACGAAAGAAAATTTCATGGCAGCCCGGAACAATTGGATCACCCTTGAAATCGAACGACGATCACTGATCTTCTTAGCGAGGTCTGTCAATAGCCGCTTGAAGATACCATGTACTCAATAAAAATAAGAACAAGTGGAGAATCAGTACAAAACCACAGTGTACTGGTAGGATCACGTGGCTATCCCACTCGTGCAACATAACCAAGTCAAACAGCATTATAATCACATGCATACATATCAACATATACACTATCATCAACATTTATGAACAACAAACAACTTCACATTTATGTCAAATCATTGGTCCTCTCATGGAACCCAAACCCAAACAGTTAGCATGCCGGAACGTGGCAACCGATCCCATATTTATGCCAAAATGTGGCAACGAATCCAAGTTAGTTATGCCGGAACGTGGCAACCGATCCCATTCACACACCACAATCACAATCACAAGTATATCATCAAGATCATACATTTAAGTTATGATTTCATGGAAATCATCATTCATCTATTTCATTTACAACAAGTGTGATCAACATTGCAACATTCATACATATACAAGTATCGTAATGAAGCAAGAACAAGCATACATCATACAATCATAGAATCACAACCATCACCTACCTCGAAACAAGCTTGAAACCCTAAGAAACTTGATCTTTCCCTTTTCGGATTCGTTCCGCTTGTTCTTGGTCTACAAACAATCAATATAATACGGGAATCAATAAACAATCATTAATTACCAGGATTACTAACAATTATATGAACCCTAGATCAAACCCATGATCCCAATTATCCAAATTAGAGTTTTTTCCACCACAGAATCTATAACAAAATCCTCCCCCATCAATATTCACCCATTCTATTACGTTCTACGGATCGAAGAACGGATTTGGGGAGTGAAAAGCTTACCTTTAGACTGAAGAATGGTGAAAAATGAGTAGGAGTCGCCTGGGGTCTTTTTGATTTTCCAATTATTTCTTCAATTAACAAAATGAAAGAGAATAAATAAGATTCTCTTAGCTCGTTCGGAAAGATCTCATAATTCAATTATCCAAGGTTTTTTATGTCTCTAGCATGACCACATGATGAAATCTGGAGGGAAGTGCTCTAAAAGTCGAAAAGTGCATAATGAGGTCGTTTAGGAGTTTATTAACGACTTTAATTCGCGTTGGATCCACCATAGTGACCACCACCCCGCCACCACGGCCTCGCCAAAGTGGCAAAACCCAGTGCCAAAGCGGCATTCTCGAGACAGAGAATTATTTCAAGAATTTCAAAATTCTCATTTCACAGCACACCTCTAACCCATGACACTCAGTAAATACCCTTTACGCCAAGATCGATTCCGGGAGTTCTACTCATCCGAATTCAATTTCGTAAAGTCTTATGGATTCCTTAACAGGTTATCTAACTACTCATGTAATCAAAATCATAAATGATTCACCCAATTGTTACCATATTTCCCTACACCTCAATGACTCTGATTTCATCCAAATCTGGACAAGGTTGGGAAAATCCAAATACTACGAAAAAGTTTTTCGGTCCTAAATTTTCCCCCATTGTCTTTTTTATAACGACGGGAACAGGTCGTTACAGGTGTTTCTTGAATGCAGTTGTGACTGTGATCCAGAATTCATATATCAATTAAAATATCAACAAAATAAATTCATCTATCACTATTAAACATGGGGTAATAGTATCCCTTTTTTTAAAACCTGCAAAAGTTCATATTTAAGGGATTTAGTTTTGAAACTTGGAGATGCAAACATGTATTGAGAGAATTAAAGGAAAAGAGAGATAGTGGATGTGGGTGAAGGACATGGGGGTGGGGTGGGGGTGAAAGGTACAAACGAGTAATGGAATTGAGGAAGGGAAACGATTGATGTGAGAGAAATAATTTGAATTTCTAATGGGCCATTAATTAAGTAGTTTGAATTTTAAGATAATTATTCAATACCATAATTAAGAGATTCATGTATCTGATTAAATCTTTTAAAATATATGGTATAGCTATTAAAAGTGGTAATATGTGTAATTATTTTAAATTAAAGGTAAAATAAGTATATATGATAGTGAAGTATGTCTAGTTATGCAGTTTTTCCTTGTTTAAGGTTCTCGGACCAGATGGCCAATGGATACAAAGAAATTAGTGAAGTATTTATTTAATTATTAATTCATAATTATTTGCCTTAAATAATTAAAAGATTAGACAAGAAGACTCATGTAACACCTTGTAACTAGAATCAGCTAGAATTAGAAACAGGTCATTTACGGAAAGAATGAAAATCTGGAAATTTGACAAAAATTAAGTTAAGTATGAGTTTTGGGTCAACTTCAAATGACCATAATTCCTAGCTCAGGATGAGTTAGGTGTGCTACAAGATACCATAGGAAAGATCCTTGAATTTGATTTCCAACGCCGCTGAGTTTGCATGGTTTCAAGTTTGTATGAGTGAGATATGCCCATTTGAAGTTGGATTGTCTAGATAAGGAAAGTCAAAACTGGATTTTAGAAGGGCATTATGGTCTTTTCAGCACCCAAATAATTGATTTCGTTTTTGGTAATTAAGTTGGGGTCTAAACTGATTGGATTCAGTTTACGCTTTTGAAAACTAAGTTAGGGTTTTGAGAGAAGAGAAAAGAAGAGGAGAAAAGAGGGGTAGAAGAAGGAATCGTCAAGTTCTTAAAGCTAAGATCGTGGATTTCGTCAAGGGGTGATACCTACGAGGTATGTGAGATCACATAGAGTTGGGTTAGTCCACCCATGCGCCAATCATTGTTTATTTTAGTGAATTTAGATTCTTAAAGGTTTAGAAATTGAGTTCTTGATGGATTTGTTTGAAGTTTCTGTTGGGTTCTTGATTGTTGGAGTTGTTAAGGAGTTCTTGATTTTGATTAATGAAATTAGGTGTCGTTTTGAGTAGATTCTTACATATTTTGATTATGTAGTCGAATCTAAGTGTTTGGGGAAAGACCCAATTGAGTTTAGAGGGTTTAGAGTTGAAAAACGAGTAAGAAAAATCTTCAAACACCTAGGCAGAGGGGTGGGGCGCCGCTCCACTCAGAGCGCCCCACAAAGTTCTCTGAAGTTTTGACCCTGGGGCGCCGCACCAGCCAGCGCACCCCAACTTCAGTACTGAAGTTTTGGGTCTGGCCCCCTGCGCCAAGGACGCCAGGTCTTCTACTTCTTCCCATTTCTTTCCGTACTAGTTCCCTTGCACCGTACCTATGTTTCCTAGTTGATTCCTACACTCTAAGGTACGTCTAAACAACATGAAATCATCAATAACACAAGATCATGAGCCTTGAATCCATAATTCAATTTAAGGAAAGTTAAGAGTCAAGTCAAGAGAAGTTCATAGAGTTTTCCAAAAGTCTTTTACAAACGTTTTAACTTTGTTTCAAGATTTGAGTTTTGAGTTCAGTAAAGAGTAAAGATTGAAGTTCATTTCTTCAAAGAGTATATGGGGACTATGTATTCCCAAAGATTTTAAAATGTTTTCACATTTAAATAAGAAATGAAACTGAGATTTCCAAAGAGCCTTTGAGCTAGTTTTCAGAAAAGAGTAAATGTTTTCACAATTAAACAAGAGAGGAAACTTTGATTTTCAAGAAGAGCCTTTGAGCTAAGTTTTGAACAATTATCTCAAACCACATAAAGAAGTTATGTTTTTAAACATAAGAGCTAGTATTATATTTTGGGAGTAGTATTGAGCACCGATATAGGGAAGAGTTCAGACAACTCCTATCCCCCATAAACCATGTAACCACCATGTGTAGAAAAGGGTCATACTTTTTATATGATTCCTTAGTGTTTTTTAGTATAGACTAGTGGATCCACTTAGTAGTCAGGTTTTATACCCTTGGCAAGGTATAGGACTGCCCTGGCAGCGTGAGGAAAAATGATGTATCATAACAATAGCTCTCAAGTGATGGTTGTCGATTAGAGAAACTTCCATAGCACTACTTTGTATTTTTATATACATTTCAGAGTTTATATTGTATCTTGCATACATACAGAGTATTATTGAATTTCTAAATACACAGAGTTGATATCCATGATTTCAAAGCTTTTCTTTATATTGCATTTATGTTATTGCTTTATATTGAAATGACTTCAGTTCAGTTGAGTTGAGTTAAGAATAGGTTTGTTCTTTTAGTTCCTTTCAAGCTTATGTCTTGTTTTAGAATTCCCCTCGCATACTCGTTCATTCAATGTACTGATGTCATTTGGCCTGCATCTTTTAATGATGCAGATACAGGTAATCAGGATCAGCATCCAGTGCATCATTGATTCTAGTTGAGCTCCAGAGTTTGTTGGTGAGCCTCCTTGCTTCCGGAGGATCCCTTTTTATTGCTTTTCAGTATTTAGTTCATTAGGATGCCGTGGGTCTTGTCCCGACATTCATCTCAGTTATTAGAGGCTTCATAGATAAACAATTAGTTTGTTCATTTGTCATTATCTTGTTAATGGTTTATATTCAGATTTGAGTTGCCACTTTGGTTAAGTTAAATGTTTATTTCTAAAACATTAGGAGTTTAGTTTGAGATAGTTGAGTTATCTTGCATTTGAATAATCTTCTTAATGCTTAAAGTTTTATGTTGAGTAAGTAAGTCAGGCCAAGGGTTCGCTTGGGGCCAGCAATGGTTCTCGAGTGCCAGTCCTGCCCAGGGTGTAGGGTCGGGGTGTGGCAACTTATAGTGCGGTACAATCCAACTCGCCCAGACCTCTGGATTCATGAATCTAGATAGAATCATATACTATTCTATTCTATTGGAATTGTGGGGAAAAGAAAGAAGGAAAAGAGAATCAGAAGTTAATGTTTGGAGTTTAAAACGCTTAAGGCAAGCTTTATGGTATTTCTAGTTTGTCGGGTTAATTGCACTTGATAAATTAATCTTAAGAAATTTCATATTATATATATTATATGTAACATAGAGAATAGATTGGTAGGAAGTAAGGTCTTATGGTCCTGGAGGTTGTTTCCATAGTTAAATTTATTGGGAATGTAGTTTTGATTAAGAGATGTTTGTAATCATTTAAAATTTATTAAATATAAATTTATAAAATGATTCGGACTATATTAAATTCATAAATATATTTATTCAAATAAATATTATGGATTAATATATTTAGGTTAAATATTTAAGTCCAATAAATATGGGTTTAATTAAAGTCTAAATTAAGGGAAAATTAGCAAACTAGTCACAATATCTAACATAATTATTAAAAACATCTACACTTTAAAATAATTATTAAAAATGTCAATATGTCAATATTTTATAAAATAAATTGTATCCTAATATAATTAATTTATTTTCCTTTTATTTCTCAAATAAGGCTCAAATTAGACCCTTTTTTACTCCATCTTTCCGTAAAAAAACAAAAAAATACCCCCATTACCCATTTACCCCTCTTTCTAGGTTTTACCCCAAATTACCCCTTTCTCTCTCTTCCCTTTTTCACCATTGTTATCTCTTTTCCTTGTTTAAGAAAATCACTCCTTCCAATTTCCTACCCCTTGTTCAAAAAATCTCACAATTAATTCAAAAGATTTTTTCAACCATTGATAAAGATAAATTCGAAGTCAACAAGTATTTTGTGAGATTTGTTGTGATTTTGTTTTCATAACCACCAAGTATTTCGTATTTCGTATTTTCCATATTTAAACAATATTGTTTGATTTTTTTTTGTGAGGTTTTAATATTCACCAGGTATTTTATGAGATTTTCTTCTTTTATGTATTTAAGATCTTTCGTCTTTTAAACTCTATTGCTCTTTTTTTTTTGTGATTTTGTTTTCATATTTGAGATTTAATAGATTGCAGTAATCTACATTAACATTCATACACCATTTATTGTTTGATTTCTTATACATTCATAATTAATAATTTTGAATATTGATTATAGGGTTACTAATATATGCACAAGTGAATACGGATTTGGATTTGTGTTTGGTGAAAAAAAAATCAGAAAAAAGGAAAATAGAAGAAGAAGAAGAAGAAGAAGAATTGAAAGAAGAATTGTATTCATATTAATTTTTTTTGTCAAATATTTTTCTTTTACTCAGCATATGTATTTTTATTAAGAAAAATGTAATTCTTTTTTAGTTTGTAGTCATTCAAATAGATATGTCAAATTGATTTATATTTCTTAAGCATAGATGTATTCTATTTTTTCACAGCCAATTTGTATTTTTTTTAGAATATTGTATCATTTCTCAACAGATTGTATTATTTCCACTATGTATGCTATTTTTTTTTCAGAATCTTGTATCTCTATTTCTTTCATAGTCAATTTATATATTTTTTAGAATATTGTATCCTTACTCAACAGATAGTATTATTTCCACCATGCATGCTATTTTTTTTCAAGAATCTTGTATCATTTCATAAATCATATTCATATGTAATGATTATATTATATTGGGATACAATCAGTAATATTTTTGTAATACAAATAAAAGAAATATATATTTGGCAATCATGTAATACAATTTTCATCACTAGGATACAATTTGTAATTTTAACTATGAAAATAAAATACCAATTTTAAATTGAATGGTAAAGTCAGCACATAAAATATAAAAATTATTGGTATACAATTACGATGAAAATATAATAAAAAAAGTTGATTTCTTTGAAATTGTAACTGATGAGTTTTTTAAGTGATATATTCATTTTTTAAAAATATTATCTCCCATGATTTTCTCCTTTCTGTTATTAAATAATTGTATTCTTGCAAATCAAACAAATAAGAAAATACATAAATCAGATACATAACAAACTAAAAATATTGACATTTTAAATAAATATTTAAAGTATGGCAAAGGGATCCTATTAAATGTCAAAATATTGACATTTTAAAAAAAATCCTCTAAATTAATTGATTTGGGTTACAATAGATGACCCCAATTTGCTAAACCCAATTCCATCTCATTCTAGAGGCCCATTTTGGTGCCACATTGGCAAATGATGTGGCATGCCAAGTCAAACAACAAGTCAATAGAATCATGACATGTGTCAAAAATGACAAGCTCGCTCCATAAAGCCCATATGTCCTGTCACTTAAATCTACTTGTCCGAAGGAAAACTTGTTCCAATCACAACTCCTCTATTCTAAACTATAAATAGGGTCATCATAATTCAGAAGGGAGACCAAAAATTCTAAACAAGAAGCTAGAGAAAGTCTGTGGTACAAACACCATAAAATTCTCTATAAGCTATAAGTTTAAGATTTAAAGCATTCAAGTTCAAGAACGATCAAGATCAAGACCATTGGATTCAAGAACAAGCTTGAAGCCCTTGAATTCAAGTAAAAGTCAAGATCAAGTTAAAGTTCAAGTTCATAAAAGATTCATGAACAAGCTTTAAAGCCCTTGAATCCAAAATCAAGTTCAAAAGAAATTCAAGATCAAGCTTAAGAGCCCTTGAATTTATATTTGAAAAGGTGAATTTAGAGGAATCATAGAGATTGTAACACTCGCACTTTGAAATAATAAATACGATTGTTGTGATATTTTTTCGTTCTTGATTATTGTTTTCGACGTGAATTTTATTGTCTACAAATTCTGGCATGCCCAGTGAGACAATCTCTACCTCTCATCTCAACTTTTCAAGCATCAAAGAATATTGAAATGACTTCCATGAAGAACAACTCTCAATCAACTGCCTCTAAGGCCACTAGCTCCAAATTCTCTATTGAAGTTGAAGGAATTCTTGGTGTTACCTTTGAAAGTTTCGGAGCTGTTACGAGGAGCAAGGCTACTATGCTAGGACAACAAACACTTCAAGTGTCGTCCGCGTCAACTCCAGTTTTTGGGTCTGCAACTCCAAAAAGATCAAGTTCCTTCACAAATGCTTTAGAAGGGGGAAGCAGTATTGCTAAAAAAATCAAGAAGACCTTATCTCTACTTGAGCAATCTGGTTCCAAGAACTCTACCATTCTCAATCACTTCTATAGCACAAGGCACAAGGCGTACGATGAGCATGGTAGAACTCATGAATACTCGCCAAAGGAAGGGTGAACCGATGATAGATTTCACAAATCGATGGAGGAACGCGAGCCTAAATTGTAAGGATATTCTTAGTGAAGCTTCTGCAATAGAAATATGTATCCAAGGAATGCATTGGGAGCTTCTTTACATCTTGCAAGGAATAAAACCAAAATCCTTCGAAGATCTAGCTACTGGCGCTCATGATATGGAGTTGTAATCATTTAAAATTTATAAAATATAAATTTATAAAATGATTCAGACTATATTAAATTCATAAATATATTAATCCAAATAAATATTATGGATTAATATAATTAGGTTAAATATTTAAGTCCAATAAATATGAATTTAATTAAAGTCTAAATTAATGATTTGAGCTACAATAGATGAGCCCAATTTGTCAAGCCCAATTTCATCTCCTTCTAGAAACCCATTTTAGTGCCATGTGGGCAAATAATGTGGCATGCCAAGTCAAACAAGAAGTCAATAGAATCATCGCAAGTGTCAAAAATTACAAACCCGCTCCATAAAGATTATATATCATGTCACTTAAATATGATTGGCCGAAGGGAATCGTTTTCCAATCGCAACTCCTCTATTCTAAACTATAAATAGGGGTCCTCATAATTTAGAAGGGAGACCAAAAATTCTAAACAAGAAGCTAGAGAAAGTTCGTGGTACAAACGCCATAAAATTCTCTATAAGCTATAAGTTTAAGATTTCAAGCATTCAAGTTCAAGAATGATCAAGATCAAGACCATCAGATTCAAGAACAAGCTCGAAGCCCTTGAATTCAAGTAAAAGTCAAGATCAAGATAAAGTTCAAGTTCAAGTTCATCAAAGATTCAAGAACAAACTGTAAAGCCCTTGAATCCAAGATCAAGTTCAAGACAAATTCCAGATCAAGCTCAAGAGCCCTTGAATTTATAATTGAAAAGGCGAATTCAGAGGAATCATAGAGATTGTAACACTCTCACTTTGAAATAATAAATATGATTGTTGCGACATTTTTCTGTTCTTGATTATTGTTTTCTCGATGCAAATTTTATTATTTACGATGTTATTACCCTTTATCACATTATACTTTAATATTTTGGCATATTGAGATAGGTAATTAAATACTAGATGTATTGTATTATATGATTTCCATTAGAGTTATGATTGATACTTAACCGTAGGCTTGAAATTTAAGAAAATACGAGGGTTGACATACTAATTAGCATCAAGATTAGGATCCTTCTAAACAATGGGAATTAGCGTAGCAGGACCCTCCTAAACAATGAGAATTAGCGTAGCAAGAGCCTCCTAAACAATGGGAATTACTGTAGCAGGACCCTCCTAAACAATGGAAATTACTGTAGCAGGACCCTCCTAAACAATGGGAATTAGCGTAGCAGGACCCTCCTAAACAATGGACATTAGTGTAGCAGGACCCTCCTAAACAATGAGAAATATTGTAGAAGGACCCTCCTAAACAATGAGAATTAGTGTAGCAGAACCCTCCTAAACAATGGGAAGTAGAGTAGGAGGACCCTCCTAAACAATGGGAAGTAGAGTAGTAGGACCCTCTTAAACAATTAGAATTAGCGTAGCAAGACCCTCCTAAATAATGGATATTAGCGTAGCAGGACCCTCCTAAACAATGAGAATTAGTGTGGCAGGACCCTCCTGGATAATGGGATTAGTTGGACCATCCTACATAATGAGATTTGGTTACTCTCTCCTAGGATAAACACTTCCTAGCCTGAGACTGGTCATTTTTCTCCTAGGATAAGCACTTCCTAGTCTGAGTTTATTTTTTTATTTTTTTTTATTTTTTTTCTTTAATTTACATTTGCTAATAACTCAAAAAAAAATTCCAGTGAAAACTGGGGAATTTTTTTGTTTATTTCTTTTGTTTGTGATGGTTTTCAGATTTTTTCAAGTGAACTATGGATTTGAAATTCAGGAACAAAGTTTCAACTCTTTTCAGAATAATTAATCTCATGATAGCCAAAATCAACTTCTTCAATGCATGTAGCAACCTGACTTCCTGACATTTATTTCTATTCAGCTTCTGATCAAGGAAACATGTAGTCATTCAAGAACATATTCAACTTTTCAATCTTTGAAGAGTGCCAAAAGCTCACTCTAAGCAGCAAGTTAAGCCTCAATCCAATTCAAGATCAAGATACTCACCCAAAAATCAAGGTGATAGCTGGAAGTAAAGACACAAGTGAAGACTCAAGAGAAGTTGTATAGATAGGAGCTTGTACTTTTATTTTCCTTTTGACTATTATCTTTCATTATTTTATGTAAGGATAGGAACCGCGACTTGGAGCCCCGATGAAACCTCAATTAACTTCAACCTCATCACCTCATCTCCTTGAACTACATGTGACTTGATTTCCTTATAACCCGGGATATGTAGGATGTCCAAAACCAAGACTCGGTCACACAAAAGTTTCCTTTAAATACAAGTTCGGTCAAAACTTGTCACGTTATCTACTTCTTTGTCTGAAAATCCTTCGTGTTTCCAGTCAAAAAGAGGCAAACTGTAGACACGTAATTTTTTACCAAACTTAAGGTCTTACACCATTTTTAGAGCTTAAATAAAAATCTAAATTAAATATTTTGACTTTTACCTTATTTTAGTAAGTTTATTTTTAAAAGATTTGAAAATTACAAAAAAATAAATATTTTCTTTTAATTTAAATTTAATAAATAAACTAGTGTTTCTTAATTATATTTTTTAATTAGCTATTTAACTTTTCTTATATTTATATTAATATAAAATAATCACTTAATATTTTTAATTATTATATTTTATATTTATATATACCTACCCATTAACCCCACTACTCTACCCCCCACTCTACATTACTCCACCCCACTCCCCTCAACCCCTACACTATACACCCACATACTACACATACAAGAACACTACAAAAACCCCATCTGCACACTACATACAGGGGGACACTATTCCTAAACACAAGACTTCCCAGAGAAAAACACAGCACACACAGAAAACGTACAGAAAAAAAACAAACACGCACAGCAACACGAGAAACAGAGAAAAACACAGCACACATAGACGGGAAAAAAAAACTCAAAAATCCCACAACCCAAAAACAAAAACACACGAGCAAACAAAAAAAAAACTTTCACATTTTTTTTATTTTCTTTTATAAATACATCAATTCATCCAGATCTTTTTTTTTCTTTCTCATTTCTTTCGTATAAATACAACACATATACCACTACATAAAATCTGCAAAAAGGTTCGTGGGTGTTCTAATCGAGGTTCGATCAAGATTTTGCGGTACTTATTCTCTTTATTTAAGGTTCAACTTTGCCTTATCTCTTTAATTTAATCATGAAATTTGATGTAATTTTATGATAAATTTTCTTATATTTTGTGTTATTCATAATTTGATTGAAATAAATAATTTGTTAGTCGTTATATCTTTGTTTAATGAATGAAGTTAACTTTAATCGGTGATTATTTTATTTATTTTTATTCGTGAGTTGTGATCTCTTAAAAATGAATGGGTCGTAACATTGTTCTTGTCTTGATTTAGATCATAATGATAAAGTAGGTATAGTTAGGCTAAAAAACAAACAAATAAATAAATTATTGTTATTTTAATTTAACAAATAAAAAATGACATTTATTTTTAACAATCCGTTATTGTTTTGTCTGAGTAGAAAGTGTGTATTTAATGTTGATGTTAATTTTAAGAGTAGTAAAAATATAAAAATATAAAGATATGAATATGATCCAAAATATTATCCTAGAATTTTAGTATTTTATTTTATTTAATTTTACTTTATAAAGACTAAGTATTTTCTTTTAACATTAGACAAACTTTTAGGTACGTTAAAAATATTTGTTTCGATTAAGAATGCGGTTGCGCATCTTTTTTGAGACATTAAAAAAATCAAGGATGCGGTGACGCACCTTGTCCAATAGTATAATTAAATTTTATTAATTTAAAGTAGAGACTTATAGAAAAAAATAGATTATTAGGTGTGATGCAAAGAAGTTAGTTATGTCTCTAAATGTCAAGATCAAGAATGCGGTTACACATCTAGGTTGAGACCCAATAAAGTTCAACAATTAAAATATACGAGCAAATCATGGCCTGAAATAATATATCCAAGAACATATTAAGATAAGTATAAGTCAATAAAAGCGAATGTGCTAGAACCACGGGACTCGAGGGATGCCTAATACCTTCCGCTTGGTCAACAAAATTCCTTACCTGAATTTCTGGTTCGCAGACCAAAATAAAGAGTCATTTCCTTTTGATTAGGGATTAAATAAAAAGGTGACTTGGAAATCATAACTCAATTCCAAGTGGCGACTCTGAAAATAAAATAATCTCTAAATCAATACCATCACTTAAATTGAAAAAATCCTTCTGCCGTGCACGAAAAAGGGGTGTGACATCTCTGGCGAGACGCAAAATAAGAAGAAATAATATTTGATCCTTTTAAGAAGAAAAAATAAATAAATAAAAATAAATGGACTCCATTGATTGTGGTGGTCAATTCTAATGATCATGACATATATTTTGGATTAAATGGTCTGGTCTGTCCAATCAATCTAAACTTCATCTTTGTCAAACTTTCAACTTTGAAGTCAGACTTCTATAATCCAACTTTTGCACTAGATTCATGTCTAACACCTGACTAGTGGTGCCTCGAAAGGTTTTCACTAACAAGTTTTTTTTTTATTATCTCTCACTCACTATCGTTTTACGGTGCCTTGAGGGTTTTCACCAATAAGACTCTCTCATTTTTTACTTTCTCTCGACTCAAATGATCTCCTATAGGGATTTTGAGGATTTTCATCAATAAGATTCCCTCATTTTTCACTCCTTATGCGAGTGACATAACATTTTTCCTTATATAATCAGCACTGAAAGCTTGCTTGACTTGTCATTGTTAAAAATTGATCAGAAGGTCTTTATTTGGATTGTAATGTGGCTTTTGGACAGGGTTAAAAAGAAAGGATTGGCATGGAAGCTCAAAGATACTGCATGAGGACTTTCTAAATTTTTTCTTGCTTGGACCGAACCTCAAAATAAGGCTGCCTACGTATCTTGTCAAAGCAAGAATCAGGTCGAACGTAGTTCAGGAAATTTGTTCTTTTGTTGTTATTGATTTTTCAACTTTTTTTTCACTTTTTTTTTCTTGACTCTTTTTTTTTTACCTTTTTTTGTTTTTTGAATTTGTGATTCTTTTTTTCTTTCTTTCTTTTTTTACGGTATTTTGGTTCCAAAAGAGGGGTATGAAAGAAAATAAAACTAAGGCTCAAAAGGGGTAGCAAAGGATTACACGGTGTTTGGATAGTAGAATGAAATGTCTTCGTCATATGAATTATTACAAATGCCAAATACAAGCATGCCCTTTAAGATGTGAAGTGAAAATCATACATTATCTCTTTGCAACGTATGCATTGATGGATATGTTTATCATTTTTGTTCCATATTTGTCAGCTTGAAATCTCCATTTGAGTAATACCTTCTTCACAACTAATGGCATGTGTCAATTTAAATAAAATTTATTCTTATAAGCATTTTCGGTACTAAAGGACGTATCAAGGTGTGTAATTCTTTTATTCATTTCCTCGAATGTATTTCTTTTTCTTGTTTTTCTTTGATGTATTCATTCCGTGACTAGATATAATCTTAAGATCTGACCAAATCCTCTTGCATATCATGTCACAAAATTGAATTAAAAAATATGTAAAAGTGAAAAGCCAAATAGAACGGATCAAAGTGACACATAATAAAGATTATATTAAGATAAAAAAGACTTGGTCACAAGACAACAAACTAAATTTAGGTCACAACTCTATAATAACCCAAACTACGACAAAACTCAACAAACAAAAGCATAAGAGAAATGATAGAAATGTTTGACTTACTAAAAAATAAAAATGAATTGCATAGCAGAAATGATGACAAAATAAACTATCTATACACTCTTTTTAGAGAAAAGAAGAGTGTCTCTCAATCACCAAGCTGAACTTCTTAGCCACTACTTTGCACGTTGGCCTTCGTAAAAGCTCCACCAATTTCAATTGTCTTTTCTTCAGAATTGTCATATTCTTTGTCATCACATATCATCTCAATAAAGTGAACATCACTATGCGCCGGTAGAGGATTCTTAGTAACATTTGGGGGGTCATCATTTTGAACCACAATCATCTTTGTTCGAATCATCTCTTCCATTTTTTTAAAATTACGACAATCTTCAATATTGTGCCCTGGAGCTTCAGAATGGTATGCACATCGTGCTATAGGATTGAAACCCTTTGCATGTGGATCCACATAATTTTGAGGAATCGACTCTATCATCTTCAAATGTTTCAACTTATTAAATAAACCTGTGTAAGACTCTCTAATTGGTGTGAAATTATTTCTAGGCCTTTGACCTCCTTCAAATCCCTGTGTCGAACGGAGATTATAAAGTGCTCGAAAATTTTGAGAAGAAGGGTGAACATTTTGATATGTTGGCGCTCGCCATTGAGGATAGTTTGGCAGGTATGCATATTGTTGTGCATTATAGACCGCATATTGAGGTGGAACATTAGAATATTGTGTGTCTTGCATAGGAAGATAGTGATGGAATTGAGGTGGTGTAGATTGATAAAGTAGACCCCTTGAACTTTTTTGTGTGCCTGACACAACATTTGCTACATCCTCCTTCATTTTCTTTCCCCCAAGATTTCCTGATCCATTTCTAATCACATGTGTTGTCGCTTTCAAGGCAACCTGACTTACAATTTTTCCAGACATGATGCCAATTCCACAATTTCACCAATCTTAATAACTTCGGCGAATGTTTTTCCAACAACGGAAAGTAAATAATGAAAGTAGTCTGGTTCTTGCGCTTGGATAAAAACATCAATCATTTCTGACTCTTTCATTGGCGGCTTAACCCTAGCAGCTTGCTCCCTCCACCTAATAGCATATTCACGAAAATTTTTGGTGGTCTTTTTTATCATGTTGGCAAGCAAAGTACGATCTGGAACTATGTCAATGTTATATTGAAATTGTTGAACAAAATATCGGGCCCAATCATCCCATGTATGTCAGTTAGAAGTATCTTGATCTATCAACAATTCTGAGGCAATTGCCATCAAACTTTCCCCAAAATAAGCCATGAGCAACTCTTCTTTGCTTCCAGCCCCTCTGAGTTGATTACAATATCTCTTTAAATAAGCTACAGGATCTCCATGTCCATCATATTTCTCAAACTTTGGAGTTTTAAAATCGATGGGTAGATGAACGTGGGAAAACATGCACAAATCATTGAATGAGACACTTTTGTAACCTCCCAATCCTTGCATATCTCTTACACTCTGTTCCAAACTCTTCATTTTTCTAGCCATTTCTTCATGTTCCTCATTCTTAACAGTTTTTTCAGCTTCAACAGGAGAATTATACTGATGAGTGTGAGGGTAAGAGCCTGAAATTTTAAAAGTCATTTCAGGGGTATAATCTCGATCATATTGAACTTTAGGTGGAGGATCATTGTTGGATTTTTGCTCCATTATAGGCTGCGAGACACTATTAATCGGCGCAGTTGGCACAAAAAGTGGATTACTCGCCATGGGTATACTCGAAGGGCGCACCGTAGAAGTTCCAGCTACGTTGGATGCGTTAGCATAAGGACCGAATCTAGGTGGATAAATTGAATCACTTATCAATACTTGGATAGGGGGTGATATATTTGTATTTAGATAGTCACAAATTGAAGACGGTGGAGCTTGTCCACTCACCCAAGCTTCATACATCTCCGTCATTTGCTGTCTTAATATCCTTACCTCTTCTGTTGACACTGTTTCTTGTGAAATCATCTGGTTTTGGACCTCATCATTGTCTGACTCATTTTCGTCTTTGTCAGTCATTTTCTTTTTCCCTTTTGACCTTGTATTGTAGGGATATGATGCCAGCTTAACCACAAACCAACCACCTTAATTTAACTGTGCATGGATAGTAATGTTTGTTAGGATTAGACAATTCTTAATTATTAGTTATTTTTAAAAAAATAAAAAATAATTTGATAATGCATTGATCAAATCCGTAACATGCTTGAGAACATGAATAAGATCATTGCATATTTTTTCTAAAATTCAATAACTATGTCTTTTTTAGAGCTTTGAGATAAAATTCTTTAGTTTTTTTTAATTATTAAAAGAAAATTAAGGAAAACTTTTTTTTGATAAATATTAAAGCTTCTTGTTTTTCATTATTATTACTTTTTTGAATTTTGATTTTTTTTTTTGAATAAAGATCACCGAACCCAAAGTGGGCTGCCTACGTATCTCATTGGGGTGAGAATCAGGTGTGCGTAGTTCGTTCAGATTGAACTTTCCAAAGTATTATGAAAGGAAACTATTTTGAATTTTTTTTTATCAACGGTACCAAAGAAACTTAATTATTTTTTTTGTATTTTTGTAATTTTGTGAAGTAGTGAAAAAAAATCATTTCATTTTTTAAAAGAGTATAATAACTTATAAAAGATTTTTTTAAATGTTTTCTCCCTTTTTTTTTTGTAAAAATGAAAAGATAACATTTTCTCTTATTCCATTAATCACACTAAACTGGATCAACTTGCAAAGACTTTCTAAATAAATGCATTTTCATGTAGCACATAAAATGATCTAGATGGTTAAATATGATAGGGGTACATGTCCTAGATGAATCTGACCCCTATGTCGAATTCCACCAAGTCAAATGCAAATAAGCGGAGCCTACTAGAGATAACCATGCCTATATTTCAGGTTTAATAAGCTCAAACCTAAAGAAATTAGTGTCTAGACTGGCTTACCCGAGTGGACAACTCGAGCCAGGGAGGGGCAACTTATCGGTAGCAACGCTATTCCGACTTAATTTCTAGTCCAAGTTTGTCACGACCCAAATCGAGTCGTGAGTGACACCCACACTTAACCTCCTAATTGGGCGAACCAAGGAATTAATCCAAACCCCAACATATATCAATAATTAAACTACAACTAACAATAAAATGTGGAAGCTTAAAACTTATTAAAGTAACCAATCAAATCAACCTCTAAAGTCTATTACACATTATACCCAAAACTTGAAAGTCATCATATCAAGGACATCTAATCTCCAAATACTAAGTCTAAGAGTATCAACGACACCGAAATAAATGAAATAAAGTAATTTGTGTCCGAAAACTAAGGACATCAGGTCATGACCGAGAGAATCCAACATAAGCTTGAATGAATAGCTCACCATTGAACCTGATATGCTGAGACTGGATAGAGCTGAGGGCGAGTCAAAGTTGTTGGTACACTCGCTGCACTCCATAAAAGGAAAACAAAGAAAAACACAAGTAGGGCTCAGTACGGGGAAACATGTACTGAGTAGGTATCATCGGCCAACCCAAAATAGAAACTAATATACAATGAATAATAGTATAAAATCAATTATGACACTTAGCAGGTGGCAAACAACAAACACATGAACCAGTGTCAACAACACTAAAGTAAGTACGTAATCAGTCAACAATATCAAGATCACACATAAGGACTCATGCTTCCAAACCAAACTAATTTGGGAATTGAGTTCTTTGAGATTGAGTACATTAAGTTAAGTAAATATCTTTTTCCTTTAATGTTACCGTGTCGGAACGTGACACTCCGATCCAATAATACTGTGTCGGAATGTGACACCCCGATCCAATTATACCGTGTCGGAATGTGACACTCCGATCCAATTATACCGTGTCGGAACGTGACACTCCGATCCAATAATACCGTGTCAGAACGTGACACTCCGATCCAATAATACTGTGTCGGAACGTGACACTCCGATCCAATAATATCAATAATTTATTATTTATTATCACCACTTTTCAATTCATTAACAATATTTCATCAAGCCTTCTTTATTCAAGGCATCACTTCGATAGAGAGGGTTCAAGATTATAAATTCCAAGGTCTCAGGATTTCAGACCAATCACAAACCACACAACCAAGCTACACAATCACACAATCAAGTACATAGAGAACTTCACAATATCATTCAATGCATATCATTCACTATTAAGAGTCTATCTATCGAATAGAATAAACCATAACCTACCTCCACCGAAGAATCGAAGTCAAGCAAACTACTTCTCCAATGCTTTTTCTTTCCTCAATGCCTCCGAACCTTTTCAATCTATCAAGTATATACACATAATTTGTAAGTTAACGAGTCTATAAACATTCATTTTATTCTATGTCTAGCCTAGACCCAAAAACTAACCTAATTCTATAATCAATTTCCTAAAGTTCAAACCTAAGGCTTAATTCCTCCAATTTATCCATTCTAAAAAAAGGATTTGTCCTTCAAAAAAAAACAAAAATGTTTTTACTCATATTCCTGAACTACGCTTGACCTGATTCTTATTTTGACAAGATACGTAGGCAACCTTATTTTGAAGTTCGTTCCAACCAAGGAAAAATCTAAAAAGTCCTCGTCACAAAAACTGGGGCAAAAAAAAAGGGATTTTTTTTTAATTTAGATTTATTTTTTTGAGTATTTTGGTACCAACATACTTAGGAGTGTGCATCAAGGAAAATAATAAAGTGTTAAATTATTTGTCAAGTCAGACCAACTTTGTTGTGACCTATAAACTTCTTTTGGTATCTCTTGATATATTTATGTAATACTTGAGAAACTGTTTTGCTTAAAGTTAAGGCTATCACAAATTTGAACTCATGTTTCATGTGCATTGTGTGGTGAGCTTTATATATAAAATTTAATGACATGACTTTGTTGATCTAGAACTTGGCCCGAATGTTATGAGCAACATTTAATTTGGGAAAGGATTATAGGCTTTCTTTGATCCGATTGTGCCTTTCAAGCCTACCGAATGACATGTTATCCATAGAACTCTCATTTCGAGCCTGGAACATTTTTATTCGAATAACTTTGAGTGCATAAATGCACTATCCCTTGGTCCCACCTCCCTGAGCACACTATCAATTAGATACACAACGCGAAAGACCTAAGTTGGGTACCTATGTGAAAAGGCCAAATATGTGAAAGTTAAAAAAAAAATGACAAAGAAAAGCTAGAATAAAAAAAAAAAAAAAAAATCTCCAACAGAAAGGAGAGGAAATGGAAAAAAAAAAGAGAAAAATAAATGAGGAGAAGCTTTCAAGAAAACAAAGGTCAAATAACAAAATGAAAAATATTGAGAGCATTGTACAAATTTTAATGAGGAAATAGTCACTTTATCCCAAATGAATATCCTACCTTTCCCTAAGCCTACATTACAAGCCAATGGCAAGTCCTATTTGATCTCATTTTTTGTGCTCTCACATTAGTGGATACTTACACGAGGGACAATCATATGGTATCTCAATCTCATACATTGAAGATCTTTCTGAGTGTGAGTGACTTTCAAAAATGTCCTACGATCTAAATTATTCTATAATGTGTGAAAAAGGACTTCATTTGTTGCGAGACCACTTGAAACATGAAGATATGAATAATTATGTCCCTTAATTTAGGCAAGATGAACTCATCTTGTAAATACATAAGTATGTTTGAGATACCATTTGAAACTATAGGAATTACTCAAAGTTGACCCCAAATTTGTCTGAAAGTAGTTGAAGGTGATTCATATGCATAATACTAATTGTTGGTACCAACTAAAGTCAAAACATGTCAACAATGAATTGATTCGTTCTCAAAAGATGTCTTTTGTAGGAAAAATCAAGAGAAAGAAAAGTATTTTTTTTATTTAATATGAACTACGTTTGATCTGATTCTTGCTATACAGATACGTAGGCAGTCCTACAATGGGCTCGGTCTCACAATAAAATTTTATATCCTTGAAGGAATGAAATTGGATTTTTTTTTAAAAAAAAAATAATCAAAAAATGGTAAATTAAAAAGAATTTCAAAGTTCCTCAATTTAAAATTGGGTCATATTTTTATTTGTTCAAAAAAACACTCTCATTACTAGGGAACAAACTCCATAATTGCATTTTTTTCTTTTGGTACAAGTAGTTCTCATTCATGCTAATAGCGTAAATAATATTTTTCTGGTACAAATCGAGGCAAAAAATAATGTTGTGGTGATTTTATTTGATGATTCAAACTAGCAGGATCCTCCTGGATAATGGGACTAGCAGGACCCTTTTGGATAATGGGACTAGCAGGACCCTCCTGCATAATGGGACTAGCAGGACCCTCCTCGATAATGGGACTAGCAGGACCCTCCTAAATAATGGGACTAGCAGGACCTTCATGGATAATGAGACTAGCAGGACCCTCCTACATAATGGGATTTAGTTTAGCAGGACCATCCTACATAATGGGATTAGCAGGACCCTCCTACATAATGAGATTTAGATTAGCAGGACCCTCCTACATAATGGGATTAACAAGACCCTCCAACATAATGGGATTTAGGTTAACAGGACCCTCCTACATAATGGGATTAGAAAGACCCTCCTACATAATGGAATTAGTAGGACCCTCATACAGAATGAGATTTAGGTTAGCAGGACCCTCCTACATAATGGGATTAGCAGGACCCTCCTACATAATGGGATTTAGGTTAGCAGGACCCTCCTAGATAATGGGACTAGCAGGACCCTCATGGATAATGGGAAGTAGAGTAGCAGGACCCTCCTAAACAATGGGAAGTAGAGTAGCAGGACCTTCCTAAACAATGGGAAGTAGAGTAGCAGGAGCCTCATAAACAATGAGAAATAGTGTAGAAGGACCCTCCTAAACAATGGGAATTAGCGTAGCAGGACCCTCCTAAACAATGGGAATTAGCGTAGCAGGACCCTCATAAACAATGGGAAGTAGAGTAGAAGGACCCTCCTAAACAATGGGAAGTAGAGTAGAAGGACCCTCCTAAACAATGGAAATTAGCATAGCAGGACCCTCCTAAACAATGGAAATTAGCGTAACAGGACCCTCCTAAACAATGGGAAGCAGCGTAGCAGGATCCTCCTAAACAATGAGAAGTAGAGAAGCAGGACCCTCCTAAACAATGGGCATTAGCGTAGCAGGACCCTCAAAACAATAGGAATTAGCGTAGCAGGACCCTCCTAAACAATAGGAATTAGTGTAGCAGGACCCTCCTAAACAATGGGAATTAGTGTAACAGGACCCTCCTAAACAATGAGAATTAGCGTAGCAGGACCCTCCTAAACAATGAGAATTAGTGTAGCATGACCTTCCTAAACAATGGGAAGTAGAGTAGCAGGACCCTCATAAACAATGGAAATTAGCATAGCAGGACCCTCCTAAACAATGGGAATTAGTGTAACAGGACCCTCTTAAATAATGGGAATTAGCGTAGCAGGACCCTCCTAAACAATGGAAATTAGCGTAGCAGGACCCTCCTAAACAATGGGAATTAGAGTAGTTGGACCCTCCTAAACAATGAGAATTAGTGTAGCAGGACCCTCCTAAACAATGAGATTTAGATTAGCAGGACCCTTCTTGACAATGGGATTAGTAGGACCTTTCTACATAATGAGATTTGGTTACTTTCTCCTAGGATAAACACTTCCTAGTCTGAGATTGTTAATTTTAATTTTTATCCTAGGATAAGCACTTTCTAGTCTGAGATTATTTTTTTTAATTGACATTTGCGAATAACTCACAAAAAATTTCCAGTGAAAACTGGGGTAAATTTTTTGTTTATTTCTTTTGTTTGTGATGGTTTTCAGGTTTGTTCAAGCGAAACGTGGATTTGAAATTCAAGAACAAAGTTTCAACTCTTTTTAGAATGATCAATCCCATGATATCCAGAATCGGCTTCTTCAATGCATTTAGCAGCCTGACCACCTGACACGTGCTTCTATTCAGCTACAGATCAGAAAACATGCAGTCATTCAAGAATTTTTTCAAATTGTCATTTTGAAGAGTGTCAAAAAACTCACTCTAAATGGCAAGTTAAGCATCGAATTCATTCAAGATCAAGATACTCACCAAAATCAAGGTGATATCTCAAATTCAAAACTGAAGTGAAGACTCAAGAGAAGCTGCATAAATAGGAGCTTGTACTTTTATTTTCCTTTTGACTATAAGCTTTCATTTTTTATGTAAGGATAAGAGCCGCGACCTGGAACCTCGATGAAACCTCACTTAACTTCCAACTCATCACCTCATCTCCTTGAACTACAAGTGACCTGATTCCCTTATAACCCGAAATATGTAGGATGTCCAAAACCAAGACTCGGTCACACAAATTTTGTCTTTCAAATAAGAGTCCGGTCAAAACTTGTCACTTTGTCTACTTCTTTATCTGAAAACTCTTTGTGTTTCCAGTCAAAGAGGGGCAAACTGTAGACACGTAATTTTTGACCGAACATAAGGTTTTACACCATTTTTTATTCCTTAAATATTTCTTCTAGGTTTATATTAAATATTTTATTTTTCATCGTATTTTAGTAAGTTTATTTTAAAAGATTTGAAAACTACAAAAAGTATATGTTTTCTTTTAATTTTAAAAACCAGCTAGTATTTCTTAATTATATTAATATTTTTATTTTTATTTTTATTATTATTATTATCATTATTACAATTTATATATATTTAATTTATTTAAAAAATAAATAATAATAACTTAACCTACCCACTTCACCCCCCACAACCTCACTACCTCAACTCCACTCACCACCCCACTTCACTACTTCCCCCTATCCCATAGCACACTACACACATATATACAAAGAGAACACATCAACACAAACGAAAAGAAAAAAAAAAAGAAACAAGAAAAAACACAATCTGCACATACAAAAAAAAACCAAAAAGCAAAAAGAGGAAAAAAAAGCACACTTCTACTACTATACATTCACCCAAAAAACAAAACACACATGAGAAAAAAAAATCAAAAAACACACATTCTTATTTTATTCTTCTATTAAAAAATTCACCAACATATTACATCTTTTCTTCCTTACCCATTTTTTATATCACTACAAACACATATACCATCACAAACAATCTACAAAAAGTTTGTGGGTGTTCTAATCGAGCTTCGGTTAAGATTTTGTCGTATTCAACTTTACCTTATCTCTTTATTTAATTTATTCATGGTATTTGATGTAATTTTATGACAAGTTTTATTATAGTTTGTTTCATTCATGAATTTGATTGAAATGATTCATTTGTTAGTTGTTATCTCTCTATTTCATGAATGAAGGTAGCTTTAATTGATGATTTTATTTTTTATTTATTTATTTTTATTTGTTAGTTGTGATCTCTTAAAAATGAATGGGTCATAACATTGTTCTTGTCTTGATTTAGATAATAATGATAAAGTAGGTATAGTTAGGCTAAAAAAATAAATATATAAATAAATTATTGTTGTTTTATTTTATCAAACAAAAAATGAGTTTTATTTTTTACAATTCGTTATTGTTTTGTTTGATTAGAAAATGTGTACTTAATTTTGATGTTAATTTTAAGAGTAATAAAAATATTAAAATATAAAATAAAAAGATATGAATATGATCCAAAATTTTATCCTAGAATTTTAGTATTTCATTTTATTTGATTTTTCTTTATAAAGACTAAGTATTTTCTTTTAACATTAGACAAACTTTTAGGTACATTAAAATTATTTGTTTCGATTAAGAATGCGGTTGCACATCTTTTTGAGACATAAAAAAAAATGAAGGATGCAGTGATGCACCTTGTCCAATAATATAATTAAATTTTATTAATTTAAAGTAGAGACTTATAGAAAAAAAATAGATTATTAGGTGTGATGCAAAAAAGACAGTTATGTCTCCAAATGTCAAGATCGAGAATGCAGTTATGCATCCGGTTTGAGACCAAATAAAAGTTCAACAAGAAAAATGCAAATAAGTCATGGCCTGAAATAATATATCCAAAAATAATTTAAGATAAGTATAAGTCAATAAAAGCGACCGTGCTAGAACCACGGGACTCGAGGGATGCCTAATACCTTCCCCTCGGTCAACAGAATTCCTTACCCGAATTTCTAGTTTACAGACCAAATAAAGAGTCATTTCCTTTTGATTAGGGATTAAATAAAAGATGACTTGGAACACCATAACTCAATTTCAAGTGGCGACTCCGAAAGACAATAAAAATAATCTCTTAATCAATAACGTCACTTAAATTGAAAAAACTCATACCGCCGTGCGCGATAAAGGGCTGTGACATCTCTGGATGTCACACCCCTTTCTGCGCACGCAGATAGGATTTTTCCAATTTAAGTGATGGCATTGATTAGAATTTATTTTACTTTCAGAGTCGCCACTTGAAATTGAATTACGGTGTTCCAAGTCACCTTTTTTGTTTAATCTCTAATCAAAAGGAAATGACTCTTTATTTGGTCTGCGAACTAGAAATTCGGGTAAGGAATTTTGTTGACCGAGGGGAAGGTATTAGGCATCCCTCGAGTCTCGTGGTTCTAGTACGGTCGCTTTTATTGACTTATACTTGACTTATTTTTATTATTTTATTTTTTGGATATATTAATTCAGGCCATTATTTGTTTGCATTTTTATTGTTGAACTTTTTATTTGGTCTTAACCTAGATGCGTAACACCGCATTCTTTGTTTCAATATTTAATAGCTTCGAAGCATAACTGCTTTATTCTCTCGAGTGTGTTACCTAGTATTTTCAATTTACACATCTTAGTTTGAATTAATAAAAATTAATTATTAAAACAATTTGGTCAAGGAGCGTCACTGCATCCTTAAATTTATTTTAAGTGTTCCAAAGAAGTTGTGTAACCACATTCTTAATTGAAACAATTTTTAACTTATCTAAATTTGCCTACAAAAATTAGTCATTTCTTACAATTGTTTAATCAAAATTTATCAATTTCAGGTAGTTTAAAATAATAATGATAATAATATTTCATTTTAGACATACATACAGTAGTTAGTAAATCGGTTGAAATGATCTTATTATTATTATATTTATTAGCACCTAAACGATCAAGGCAACACACATATTATAGCATAAAAATAACTCTAACACTTTTCTAAACACGACCAAACAGAGAATTCATTCAAACTTGTAACTCGAACATAAAAAAATTAATAATTAATTAAGGGAAAAGAGTGAGAAACAGATTTTTAAGCACGCACGAAATAATCATAGGTCATACTGATTTTGCTCTAAATTTAAAGATAGCACTTTCAAATATATACTCAACACTATAAAATTAATAATATAACGAGTTAAACATATAAAAAATCTGAACAACCTCAATATATTGGAATCAATTCTTGCATAATCATGATATAAAATAATTATATAAAAAATAAAATAAAAATAAGTATTACCTCTTGTGAAAATTATTTCACGAGCAGAAAGGACTAACAATCAGGAGCCACGAACTTGAAACCGCGAAAATATACCTCTAAATTTCCCTTTGTTTTTCTCTAGCTGCACGTGTCTTTTTTTTCATTTGTGTTGCTAAAAAAAATGATTTCTTTTGATGTGGGTTTGTTGTGTGACTTTCAAGTGTTGATTTTTCTTTCTTTTTTTTTTCTTCTCATTGCTACGTTTTTTTTTTTTTTTTTTTGGTTCTGTAATTGTTGATTTTATTTTTTTCTTTGTGTGCGTGTATTGTGTTGTGTTTTTTTCTGATTTTTCTCCTCTTTTGGTTTTGTGAGTCTGTATATATGGTGTGTGGGATGTAGTTGCTGATTTTGTTTGTGAAGGTGGTGTACGTGTAGGATAGGAAATGGGGTGTGTGGGTGTACATGGGGTAGAAAGGTTGTGGGGGGTAATGTAGTGGAGTTGGGGTAGTGGGGTAATGTGTAGGTATATATAACTATAAAATATAATAATTAAAAATATTAACTAATTATTTTAAATTAATATAAATTTAAGAAAAAATAAATAGCTAATTAAAAATATAATTAAGAAATACTAATTTATTTATTAAATATACATTAAAAGAAAACATACATTTTTTGAACATTTTCTTCTCTTTTGAATAAATTGACAACAAAACTTAACTTAAAATATAACTCTATTTTTGTGTTTTTTCAAATATTTTTACGCTAAACTTACTAAAATATGATAAAACCAAATATTTAATTTAAACGTAAAAGAAATATTTAACCATTAAAATTTGTGTAAAACATCAAGTTCAATAAAAAATTACGTAACTGCAAAAAAATAATCAGTCATTTTAGTTTTAGGATAAACATAAATAATTATTTAATATTACTTGTCAATCAAATAAAACTAAATATAATTAATCAATTTTTTTCACATTTTACTCTCTCCGTCAATTTATTCAATTAGTTTGTCACGATCGAGACCGTCGTAATTGTCACCCACACTAACCCTCCGATGGGAGAACCATTACTACAACCCAAACTAAACAACTTAATGAAAAACTAACCATTTAATGATACGGAAGCAGGTTTAAATGACAATAAAAATGGAGTCCCCATAAACCCCAAGGGTTCAACTAAAACAACGAACCATAACTAATGCGGAAATTCAACCCCTAGAGCCTGAAAGTCATTGTACCAAAACTCTGATTAACTAACAAATCTAAGAAAAGGGGACGCAGCCCCTAACACTAAACAAAACACCGTAAACAAATAGTCTGAGTCCGTAAAGAGGGGACTAAAACAAGAGAGATCCATGGCAGCCTGAAAGAATTAGCTAACCCTTGAATACAATCACGCTCAATAGTCAACTAACTGAGGCCTGTGAGTAGCCGCCTGAAGATGACATGTACTCAACAAAGAAACAACAAGTGCAGCATCAGTACTCAACCATAGTGTACTGGTAGGATCACACGGCTATCCCAATAAGCACAACATATATCAGAATCACAACAAGGTAAACATGACATGTACGAAACATAAACACAATTATCATTTCAAGAGCAATGCACAAATCCACATTCTCATTAACAAGTAAATATGACAATACAATGGTCCTCTCATGGAACTCATACCCAAACTGTTAGTGTATCGAAACGTGGTATCCGATCTCAATTAGTGTGCTGGACGTGACACCCGATCCCATATAAGAGCTGGAACATGGCATCCGATCCAAGTTAGTATGTCGGACGTGACACCTGATCCAATATATGCGTCAGAACCACCCGATCCAAGTTAGTGTATCGGAACGTGACACCCGATCCATTCAACACAATCACAATCACAATCACACTCATATGTACATTCCCATAATTATAGAATCAACTGTTAAATCGTGGCATACATTTATTCATTCACACTCATCTCATTAGGTTTGATCAACAATGCTCCATTCACATACATACATGTATTACAATGAAGCAATTACCAACATACATTACGCAAAAAAATAATCAAACCATCACCTACCTCAAAACCAAGCTTGAATCCCCTAAGACACTAGAATTTTCCCTTTCCGGATTCTTTCTGCTTGTTCTAGGTCTACAAACAATTAATATACTCAAGGATCAACAATCAAATGTCTAATTATCCGAATTATAACAAATCCATTAAACCAAGACCAAACCCATGATCCTAAAGTGCAACTAGCGTTTTTTTCCACCACCCAATTCAGTCCAAAAACCCTCCCCCAATAATAAATAACCAAGAATCTAAGTTCTATGGATCGAAAAATGGATTAGGGGAGTAAAATCCTTACCTTTAGCACCAAAATTCGTGAAAACTCTCAAGAAATCGCCTGGGGTCATCTCTTAGCTCTCAAGAATGAAAGTTACAGAAAAATAACATTTTTGGGGTTTAATTTCGACTTAAGTCGCGACTGGCCCGCCGTAGTGGGACCCAACCAACCACAACGGCTCCGCCCTGGCAGAATAAATCCCACCCTAGCGGCTTGCAGTGAAACAAAGAGTCGAATTTAGAGTTTTCAAACCCCAATTTCACAACACACCTTCAACTCATGACATTCAAAAACTATTCGTTCATGCTAAGATCAATTTTGGGAGTTCTACTCACCCGAATTTGATTCCGTAAAGTCGTACGGATTCCTTAGCGTCTTGGCTATCCACTCATGAAATCAAATTCATTATTAAATCTCTAATTCATTACCATATTTCCCTATACCTTGCATGACTCAGATTTCATCCAAATCTAGATTAGGCTAGGAAATCCCAAGCTACTACAAAAAGTTTTTCTGTCCCCAATTCTTTCCCCATTGGCTTTTCCATAACGATGGAAACATGTCGTTACAATAGATACCAATTTATCCAACACTCGTCCCCGAGTGACAAACTAGGAGAAAAGGGCTAAGGCAAAAGTAGAGTAGTATCTGAATCGTCGAATAGCTGGGGATACTTGTCTCGCATGTCCTTCTCAGTTTCCCAAGTAGCTTCCTCAAAAGGACGATGCTTCCATTGAACTTTCACTGACTTTATCTCCTTGTTCCTCATACCAACCAATTGAACACCTACACATCCTCCCATACGATGCCTCAATGAAGTCATCTCAATACTCGAGTGATAATTATTGTTGTATGTAAACTTAACTAACAACCAAAGAGATTCCCAATAACCACCAAGTTGATCGTACCCACATCTGTATCATGTTATCAAGGACCTTGACACAATGATTAGGACGAATCCTTTCTCACATAAGCATGATAAAATTCTAAATCAATACTCGCTACAATTAGAAGTGAACCTAAACCAACCAACACACACTCATAATACCCAACAATCACAGTTCTTATCAATATCTCCATCTCATAACATAATTTTCCATGAGCTTAAGTTACAAAAAATTTGTGTTTAGACATTAGATACTCATTGAGGGGTATGTCCAAGCATACAAACCCTCTAACAACACTATTGAAATGCTAGATTTAGCTATTGTGATTTTAGATTACCCTTAAGAACAATAGAATTGGAACCAAAGATCCCCACATTTAACCACACATAATCGATACATGACCTTGACGACAAGATGAATATTAAGATTGTCGGACAACCATAAATACGCATGGTAGCTCTTCTATAAATCTCATAAGCAAGGTGGTACCTGTAGAACCACTAAAATACTTTAACAACTCCAAGACAATACCAAATATGTCATTTGAAATAACGAAATCTTCCCACTCAACCAAGAGAACATCGCAGGATTGGTACCCCTGATCCACCACTAGGGATCTACCCACAAAAGTGAAAGCACACGTGATCATAGATAGTGAAACTTACTCACCACCGTGTACAAAACAAAATAGATGGTCATGTAATAATTTTACGGAATAACACTAAAGGTTTTCCATTGAAGAGTCAATACCAGTTATTTCCATTGAGTTCACTCCACATACTATTCACATCATTCCACTAAAGTCCACACTCTCAATACTAACAACCATCATGAACATTCCGGCCATTTACCTTACTATAAACCAACACTTTTAAATGAAAACCCCTTTTGGGTACTTAACAATCAACAATAATAAACCTTATGATTCAACCCAGGTGTAAGTCCTTTCATATGCTCAATACCTGATATAATTGATCATTTCTCACCTTACAAATTCGTACCTTGACAAAATATATCACCACAAATGTAGACTTACGATGAAAAATTTGAATCGTAAATTCAACTGTATAACACAATCCCCTGATCTATCAGCATTAGTTTCTACCTCGAAGATTTTTATGAATCCATGGGTCTTCGCTTATCATTGATCGCCTCTCCATCGATCTTACAACATCTTTCACTAAAATTCCAATCGTACTTATTACTTAACTCAAAAACAAAACAAAGCACTTATCATCACACTCGAGCTAATGTTTGTACACTCCTTTCTCAAGTCTTTTTCAATAGTTTTTAACCAATATAATGGACTCGTGACACTATCACCATAGCCACAACAAAAAATAAGGAAATCACGCGTCTCTGAACCCAATTATCTACCCCTCTGAATATACCTCTTTAGCCTTTGCAATCAAATAAAATATTCTTGCTCTCGCCTTTCTCTAAGGTTGTACTACATCCCACTATTTTTTCTCCATTATGACTCTAGCTCTTTTAAATTCTATTCGAGTGGTGTCCCACCATCTCTCAAAACTTTCCATACAACCACGTTTCTCACCAAATATTAGAAAACCACAACTTTGGATACTCACAAGTCATAAAACTATACAAAATTTGCTTAACCAACAATCTTATTATATAGTTGCATTCCATCACAATCCATCACGAACTCTTATTACCATTATGCTCAGTCAGCCCTGACTATCACTACAAAGTCAACATTTTCATCAACATGACACCTCACACTCAGGTATACTCGTCAAATTCAAGGGACTAACCCAATTTTATACGCACTTTCTTACTAAAATCTTTGATTTCCTTCACCCAAGTATACTCAATGGGACTTTCTTTATCCATAAGCTTGCCATTCCAGTATCAATCCACTCCTTTATGGCTTAAGATAAAATCACCAGTCCTCATACTACCATCTTTCTTCTTAACAAACAAGACATGAGCACCCCACGGGGAAGCACTAGGACGGATGAAACCTTTATCAAGATGCTCCTGGATTTGAGCTTTAAGCTCTCTTAATTCTGTCGGAGCCATGTGATATGGAGGGATGGAAATGGGGTGAGTATCCTATTCCAAGTCAATGTAGAAATCTATATCTCTATCCGGAGGCATACCAGGAAAATTGGTAGGAAACACTTCCTTAAGCTCAGACACTACAGGAATAGACTCAATAGAGGGAGACTCATCCTCAACATCCTGAACATGAGCCAAATATGCCAAACATCCCCGCCCCACCAGTTTCCTTGCCCGAATGAAGGATATGACCTTAGCTGGCTTAGACTTGTACACCCCTTCCCACTATAACCTTTCCCTATCGGGGATCTCTAGAGTCACAAATTCAGCATTACAATTTAACACAACATAATAGGGGGGCAACCAAGTCATGCCTAAGATTATATCAAAGTCAGTCATATCCAGAATAACCAAATAGCGCAAGTCTGAAAACCCATAAACAAGATAGGACAATCACGATATATTTGAGTATGTATATAAATTGACGGAGGAGTATGTATATATGTAGGTGTTTATGAATGATTTTTGATTTTGGGTTACATGAAAATAGTACAAAAATTTATGTAATTATTTGTCAAGATTATTGATACTCTCTCCATTATATTTTGTTGTTGAATAGTATCTTATGCATTTAAGTGTGTATGAAATTATTAACAAGACAAAAGAAAAATATTTTATATCCATTCATTTTTCATATCAGTTATTTTTTTTTACGCGTAGTTTAAATTTTTTTTAAATAAAAATGATAATTTACTAATTTACTCTATAAGATTTATTTTTGCAATTTTACAAAGTTTGTTTACATTTTTTTAGAAGAATTAATTATTAAGGTAATGAAAATAAAAATAAAAATATAGTTTAATTTGTTAATTGACTAATAATTTTTTCTAACTATTTTAGTTATATAAATAATCAATATAGGATAGAAAAATAATATTACATGTTAGAAGTATGATAAATTAGGTTAAATTTCACACTTTTTATGAGTAAAATTATTTAAAAATAAAGAAAGGAGCAAAATTTGAAAAAAGAAGAAGTAAGAAATAGAGGTTGAAAAGTTGAACCAAAGGGAAAAGGTTCAAAATGAAGTGAGAGAAAGGGATTTGGCCCTTTTAAAAAAAAATGAACTCAATAATCTACTTGCAAATTGTGAAAGTAGCCTTATACAAGTTTCGTCTGCCAGGTCATATCTATCCCTCATCAACCATAATAAAATTTCCATACTATTGAACTTGAAGATCTCATAAGTCATAGAGGATTTTAATATTTTATCATAATATATCATTCTTTATTTTCATATAAAAAACTATTAATAATATTTTTATATCTTACATATATCATATATTTTATGATATAAATAGAGCTTATGACAAAGTGAGATTATTATTATATTTTGATACAAAATTTATGGAATAAATATTCATATTATAAATTTATTATGAGGAGAGTATTATTTTGTAGGAATTTTTTTTATTACATATAATTTTTATTTGTAATATGCATGGTATAAAAAAATTATATCTAAATATATAATATATCATGTATTTTTATAGTGTAAATATAATTTATGAAGAAGTCAGAATATTTGTATATTTTGTATAAATTTAAGGAATAATATTCATGGTATAAATTATTCTATCGATAGTATAGATATATTCATACTAATAAATGATTTATATTTGAGGCTATCCATATAATCAATTTTACTTATGATACATATTCCCTTTTCTCTGATTTTCTATTTTTATTTTGTCTATATTTACTCATGGTCGTCTTAACCCCTAGACCACTAAAGTCATTGCTTGGAGCCACATATTTTTTGGGGGCCCCATTTTGTTAAGAAAACACTTACAAATGTTTTTTTTAAAAATAAATAAAATAAAATATTATATGTGATATGATTTCTATGTTTCTACTAAAGAAATTTCACATAAGATGAATATAGAATCTGAATTTCGTGAGAAACAATTTGAGGCATGTATATATATATATGAAGTCTCTAACTTCCTTCCCCTATTTCTTTTATGTATTTCATTCTCTATTTGACACGCTTCAAATAAAATAAAAAAAAGGGTCCGGTCAATAGCATATTTCCTTCTTTACCCGGTCCCCTTTTGAAGGAGAGGCATTCACATTCTTAATCCGGTAGGGTCGGACGACTTTCTTTGCCCCAGCATGGCGAATCGCATCCCCGCACAACAACATTCTTTGTTTGTGTGCCTCTTATCGTTCTCGCTTAGTCTTTCAATTGTTAGGAAGGTAGTCGTAGAAACGAAGCATGTCCCACGCCGACCATCGAATACGAGATTGGGCCCCTCCTTAAAGATTTGATGGAATGACTCACCCCACCTAAGAGAGCTTATGTCATAGGGGAACTCATGGTTGGAAACAATCCTTATGGTTTGTTTTGATATCCGGTAGGAATAAAAAAAAGTCCAGGTTGGTTGGTGAGCCTAGTGATAAAAGACTATCTAGCTTGGTTCAGAGAGCACTTGTTGGGTTAAATAGTTTTTGGTTGCTAAATGTTACAGCCTAAATGTTGAACTACTGACCCTACTTGTTTGGATGGGTGTTCACCCCAAAGTATTCCCCGACCACATGCATACATCCGTAAGTAACTTAGTGCAACATGGAAAATTTCATTGAGAGAAATTCGTAAAGAAAAAAAATGGGTCAACAACACCAACATGTGTATTTGAGAGATTGTCCTCGAGCTAAGGAGTGTCCACATGAGTTTGTTGAGGTGTTTACACAGACTTGTGGCCCTCTTTTATATTCTGTCGAGAGTTCGAATTGTTCCACCTAAGTAGAACGAAAAGAAGGAATTGGAAAAGAAATAGGGGGGGGGGGAGCTATTGTGAAGCCTAGAAAGGATAAAATAGAAAATCGCTTATACGGATTTCCACAACAACAATTTAGCTTAGTAGCAACACTCTTTCTACTGGCTGGCGTGGCGCTACTGGATTCTTCTGATCAATAGAATACGAAGAGGAGGAGTAGGAGTTCTCTTTAGGGACGAAGTCTATTCGAAAATACAAAAATGAACGATTTATGAGAAGCTGTCGTGTCTTTTGTGATAAGTTCACAAGAAACTTTGAGCGGGAGACAAGAGGCAAACCCGCAGGTTCCCGATGCCCTACCTGAAGCCCTATTATAGGGTCCCAATTTTCCTTTACCCAAAATAATTGGGCAAGAAAGGGGGAACCTTTTTTCATAAGAAGAAATAGAAGTATGGAGGCCTCTATGCTCAATCAAATAAGAAGCTCGAAAGGTAAAATAACTTTTTTCTTCTTTCTAAAGCAAAGGGGGAGACTTAGTCATAAGTAAAGATCACACTCCACAATTGTGGCTCTAAAAAAGAGTATTACAAGTTACTGTGTTATTAGAACAGAGATCTGTAAATAAGGGAGATAAAAAAATCATGGCTTTTCTCTCTCAAGAGATTCTGTCTCATAATCATGCCTTTAGTGTAACATCCCACAACTAGAAAGAACTAGAATTAAAACGGAACCATTTTTGGAAATAATCAAATTTGGAAAGTTGGGCAAAGTTAAGTTAAGTATGAGTTTTGGGTCAACTTCAAACGACCATCACTCCTAGATAAGGATGATTTAGGTATGATACAAGATACCTTAGAAAATAACTTTGAATTATCTTTCCAACGCCTCAGAGTTTTCTCAGTTTCGAGTTCGTATGAGGGAGATATCCCCATTTGAAGTTTGGTTGTCTATATAAGGAAAGTCAAAACCGGATTTTAGAAGGGTATTATGGTCTTTTAACTACCCAATTATTTAATTTCATTTTTGGTAATTAAGTTGGGGTCTAAACTGAATGGATTCAGTTTATGCTATTGAAAATAAGTTAGAGTTGTGAGAGAAGAGAAAAGAAGAGGAGAAAAGATAAGGAGAAGCAAGGAAATCGCAAAGTTCTTGAAGAATTGCTTGCGGATTTCGTCAAGGGGTGATTCCTACGAGGTTCTGAGATCACATAGCATTGGGTCAGTTCACCCATGCGCCAACCATGATTTATTTCAGTGAATTTATATTCTTGAAGGTTTAGAAATTGAGTTCTTGAAGGATTTGTTGAATGTTTCATTTGAATCTTGATTGTTGAATTTTTGAGAAGTTTTTGAGTTAGATTCATGAAATTAAATGTCGTTTTGAGTAGATTCTTGCATATTTTGGTTATGTAGTCGAATCTAAGTATTTGGGGAAAGACCCAATTGAATCTACAGGGCTTAGAGTGGCAAAACGACTAAGAAAAAAATTAGGGATTTTCTAGGAAGGGTCTTGGGCGCCACGCCAGCAAGAGCGCCCCACTTTGGGTTCTGAAGTTTGGCCTCTGGGGTGCCGCGCCAACCAGTGCGCCCCAAGCCAATGTCTGAAGTTTTGGGTCTGGAGCCCCGCGCCACTCAGAACTCCAGGGACGCCAGGTCTTCTACCTTTTCCCACTTCTTTCCAATTAAGTTCCCTTCTAACGTATTTATGTTTCCTAGTTGATTTCTACACTCTAAGGTACGTCTAAACAACATGAAATCATCCATAACATGAGATCATGAGCCTTGAATCCATAATTCAATTCAAGGAAAGTTAAGATTCAATTCAAGGAAAGTTAAGAGTCAAGTCAAGAGAAGTTCATAGTGTTTTCCAAAAGTGTTTTACAAACGTTTTAACTTTGTTTTAAGACTTGAGTTTTGAGTTGAGTAAAGAGTAAATGTTGAAGTACATTTCTTCAAAGAGTGTAGGGGGACTATGTATTCTCAAAGAGTTTAAAATGTTTTCACATTTAAATAAGAAAGGAAACTGATATTTCCAAAGGAGCCTTTGAGCTAGTTTTCAGTAAAGAGTAAATACTTTCACAATTAATCAAGTGAGGAAACTTTGATTTCCAAGAGAGCCTTTGAGTTAAGTTTTAAGCAGTTATCTTAAACCACATAGTTATATTTTTAAACATATTGAGCTAGCATATTTTGGGAGTAGTATTGAGCACCGATATGGGGGAGAGTTCAGACAACTCCCCGCCCCCATAAACCATGTAGCCACCATGGGTAGAAAAGGGTCATACTTTTTAGATGATTCCTTAGTGCTCTTTAGCATAGACTAGTGGATCTACTTAATAGTCAGGTTCTATACCCTCGGCAAGGTATAGGACGACCCTGGTAATGTGAGGCAAAGCGTTGTATCATCAGAATAGCTCTTAAGTGATGGTCGTCGGTTAGAGAAACTCCCACAAAAGTATTTTTTATTCTTATATACAGTGATGTGAATTGTATTTTTATATACATTCCAGAGTTTATATTGTATCTTTGCATACATACAGAGTTACTATTGCATTTCTAAATACACAGAGTTGTTATACATGTTTTAAAAGCTTTTATCTATACTGCATTCATATTATTGCTTTATATTGAAATGAGTTCAGTTCAATTGAGTTGAGTTGAGACCAGGTTTGTTCTTTCAGTTCCTTTCAAGCTTATGTCTTATTTTAGATTTCCCCTCGCATGCTCGTACATTCAATATAGTGATGCCATTTGTCCTGCATCTTTTAATGATGCAGATACAGGTAACCAGGATCAGCATCCAGTGCATCGCTGATCCTAGTTGAGCTTCAGAGTTTGTTGGTGAGCCTCCTTCCTTCCGGAGGATCCCCCATTTTTTTGCTTTCAGTATGTTTAGTTCTTTAGGATGTCGTGGGTCTTGTCCCGACGTCCATCTCAGTTGTTAGAGGCTTCATAGACAACTAGATGTTAGTTCTTTAGTTTTTCCATTTTATTCTATTATGTAGAGACTTGAGTTGCCACTTTGGCCAGTGAATGTTATTTTAATACATTCTCAGTTATCTTTGAGCTTTCAGTTTACTCTTAAAAAGTACAGTTAGGATTGAGTTAAGTCTTCCGCTGACTAAGTAAGCCAGACCAAGGGTTTGCTTGGGGCCAGTAATGGTTCTCGAGTGCCAGTCCCGCCCAGAGTGTAGGCTCGGGGAGTGACATTTAGGGGGGGGGGGTGCTGCCAATCCTACCGAGGACTTTATGGATTTCTTTACCAAGAAGTGAGAGGTACTGTACAAAAAAATCTGAATGGGGCTCGATAGAGAAAGACATAAAGGAAATCGAGTTCGTTGAGCAAGTAAATCTCGATCTTGCAGCATGCGGGCACAGGTCTCCCTATATAAAGAAAATTCTTGGGTTAGGGTGATATCTAGAGATCTACGAAGGAACATTAGCTACTTAACACATGCAAGTCGAACGTCTACGAAAAAGTTTCGTAAAGTTTCGTTCTTCGTTACTCTCATCTTGGTCGAGTTACTTTGTTCTTATTTTTTGCTTTTATTTTTTGGGTATGCTGCTTTGTCATTGTCTGATTTTTGGTTGTCTTATCACACTCAAAATTATGTATTTACTAATCATATTATTACCCCTGCTCGATAGTTTTGTAGCAGGTTGTTTAAGATATTTTCTAGAAAAAGAGGAACCGCTATAATAACCACTACATGTGTTTAATTCTTTTCGATCTTTTCTTTGATTGCATTTTATGAACCCGCACTCGGAGCTAGTGCCTTGTATTTAATAATTGTTCCATGGATCTCATTAGAAATGTTTGATGCTTCTTGGAGCTTCTTTGGCGACCGTGAAGTCACCGGATGAATTGTCGAGTAAATAGACTAGATCCGAATGCGGCTGTTGTAGACACGTAATTTTTAATCGAACATAAAGTTTTACACCATTTTTATTCCTTGAACATTTCTTCTAGGTTGACATTAAATATTTTATTTTTCATCGTATTTTAGTAAGTTTATTTTAAAAGATTTGAAAACTACAAAAAGTATATGTTTTCTTCTAATTTAAATTTTAATAAACAAGCTAGTATTTCTTAATTATATTTTTAAACTAGCTATTTGACTTTTCTTAATATATATATATTTAATCTAAAAAAAAACCTACACTACCCCACTACCCCACTACCCCAACCCACCTACACCTAACCTCACCCCACTTACTCCTCCACTACCCCACATACCCCACTCCACTCACCACTCCCACACGCTACTACAACACAACACACACTACCTATATTAACACAACAATACACAAAGACAAAAAAATGGATCGGCAATTACCAAAATACTCACAGACGTACACACAAAAAAAGGAGGAAAAATCAGCCAACATACTTACCAACCCACACAATACATAACACTCACACGAGAAAAGAAAAGAAAAAAAAAAGAGGAAAAATCAGCAAACATACTTACGGACCAAGGGAAAAAGAAAAAAACAACTCACATTTTATTTATATTTTTTCTTTCACTCACAAACAAAAGTTGAGGTCAAGGTTTACTTTCAAAACTCACAAATAAAAGTTGAGGTCAAGGTTTACTTTCGCGGTTTTGAGTTTGTGGTTCCTTATTAGGATTGTTTCCTTTTCGTGAATTGAACTTTATTGTATAATTTGATTTTCATGATTATATAATACTTGATTTCAATGTTATAAAGTTGCTCGAATTTTATGTGTGTTTAATCTCATTGCTTTTCATCTTGTACCATATGCTATTATTAATTAAGTATCTCTTGCATCCAACCAAAATTTACCAAATACTTGAAAAAAATTATTCTAATAGTTTGTTTAGTCAACTTCATCTAAAATTTAAAATGTTCATCCTAGAAAAATTAAGAAATGAAGAGTTACACAATTTTTATTTTTATTTTAATGTTTTTCCTTCCATGAATTGTAAATATACTTAAAATATAAATGCATATATGTCGAATTTTAATATGAAATAACTTTATATTTGTTTAAGATTTTAGACTTTTATTATGTAAATAGTGTTTATAAATATAAATAGTAGAGATAGTTTAATCACTAATAATATGCTTAAACTTTCTAGTAATAGGTAAAATATTAAAATATATGACCCGTTTCAAAAGTCGGTTTCAATTATGAATGTCGTTACACATCTTTCTTGAGACATTAAAACAAAACTCAAGGATGCGGTGACATACACGAGAGAATAAAGTAGTTATGCTTCTAAGTTATTGTATGTAAAAATCGAGAATGCAGTTATGCATCTGGTTTTAGATTAATAAAAATTCAACAATTAAAAAGAAAATAAATAAATAAGCAAACCATGGCACGTAGACACAAATTATCCAAAAATATATTAAGATAAGTATAAGTCAATAAAAGCGACTGTGCTAGAACCACGAGAATCGAGAGATGTCTAATACCTTTCCCTCGGTCAACAAAATTCCTTACCCGAATTTCTAGTTCGCAGACCATATAAAGAGTCATTTCTTTTTTATCAGGGATTAAACAAAAAGGTAACTTGGAACACCACAACTCAATTCCAAGTGGTGAGTTTGAAAAAATAAAAATAATCCCTAATCAATAACGTCACTTAAATTGGAAAACCCTTCCGCCGTGCGCAAAAAGGGGTGTGACATCTCTGGCGACTCTGGTGGGGAATAACCAAAACTCGAGCTTTGTTATATTGACTTTTACTTGATTTTTTTATTGTATTTTTTGAATATATGTGTATGATAGCCTAATGTGTCACTTGCTGCTCATTTATTGCTTTTATATTGTTGAGTTGTAATGAATTGTCTTCTCTGGCGCAACCATCCGAGTCTCTAAAAATAGGATAGCAGGGAATGCAGCAATGCATCCCACTTTCTTTTGAGATAAGGCTGGAGTGTCTTGACACACAGTGAAGGATTTTTAATCACACATGCTAGGCAGGGTTGAACCAACAATGAAGTCGGAATAGCGCTGCTACCGATAAGTTGTCCCTCCCTGACTCGAGTTGTTCAATCGGATAAGCCAGTCTAGATACCTATCTCCTTCAGGTTTGAACCTAGTGAAATTGGAACATAGGCATGCTTATTCCTAGCAGGCTCCGCTTATTTGCATAATTTGCATTTGACTTAGTGGAAATCGACACAGTGGTGGGGTTGTCTAAGATAGCAGTTCCTCTTTTTACCAACACACTACAACAAATTTGATTATCAGGGACAAATAATTTCATCATTTATAAATCATATTTCGTCACTAAAAACCTTGTGAGACGAAAAATAATTCGTCAATCAGTCGTCACTTAATGTGTGTCGCTATAGTACTATACTAACACGATTTAGTGCTTCATCGCTAAAAGTATTATATTAACTACAAAAATAAAAATCGTTCCCAAATGCTTAAATATTTGTGACAAATTTATTTTTCGTAAAAAGTATATTTTTTTGTAGTTAATAGTATGCTTTTGTCACTAAAAAGGTAATTACTACCGACACAATTATATCGTCGCTAATTATTTTACTTTAATCAGTGACGACATCAATTGTCCTTAAAGTTATATGTATTTCGTAGTTGAACAAAATCTAATTTCGTCACTAATGGCTATATTTTATATACAAAAAAATATTATATTCTTAAATGTATTAATTAGGGACAAATTTATTATTATAAAAAAGGTTAATTTTTCCTATTGTCTCAATTTATTTTAACCCCTCCCCAAGAGTTCCCACATTATGCTTTCTTTGGGACTCAAACTCACAACCTTAAGGTTGGAAGTGAGGAGTGCTTACCATCCGATCAACTTTCTCTTGTCTCTCATTTTATTTTATTTTTAACTTCATTCACTTCTTTCAAATTTATCTTCTGTAGATATAATATATTGTATGATTATTTATACACATACACAAATGCATTAAACTTACCACCCACAATTCATTCAAATGTAGATTATATTTTAATTAAACTGTTATTTTTTAAAATATCTTCAAATATATTCAGTACGAGCCTGTTACTTCATTTATTTTTATAAATTTTAAAAATTATTTAGTACACTTATAAATTTATATAAAATTATACTTTCAATTTTATTTTAAAAAAATTAAATAATCGGTTCAATCCGATCAGTAAATCAATTTTTTTTTTTTTTTAAATATCGATACCCATTACTATAGTACTTCATCATAATATATTTCAAATCCTAGTTGGTTCATTTCTTTCATTTGTGCTTTCATTTTTTAGTTTATTTCAATTTTCACACTGATGGAAAAAGTTAATAGAAATTCATGAAATATTTCGTACCTTTGCAAAGTATAAGTTTTTTAGTCGATGTTATCTCTGTATAGTTGCTCTACGTACGAATGTGGAATTACTATTAAATATATACATAGTTTTAGACATAAACAAATAAATCGACTTAGTCTATGGCGTTTACCAATCACAAATCAATAGACACGCACATAAATTAACACCACGACTTGTGAAATTATTTTTTCTATCGTCTTTATCGATGAAAGTGTATCAAATAAAAAATAAAAGTGTTAAACAAATAAATATTAGCGATGTAGTAGTAGAACCGTACCCCACTCACGGTACTTATAACCTGGATTGTATTTTTCAAATGATGCATTTTATAATTATGTAATTTAAGAAAATTAATGAATTAAACTTTTTCTTTTTTACAAAATCGACCGAATTCGTTGGTTTAAATATTTTCCTTCGCCAATTAACGAATGGAATCTGTCTATTTCTTATGAAGCACTTGTATTTTTATTTTTGTAAGTTGTCACTTGTAATTATGAACAATTGTAGCAAAAAAAATTATATTTTAGCTACAATATTTTTCCGTAGAAAATAGTTGAATTGTTCACTACAAATTATAAGTCGTCGCTATTTAACACCTTACATATTTTGTGATAATTTTTTTGTTGTCACTAAATTACAGATTGATTAGAGACAATAAAATATTTGTAACCAATTAGTTATACTATTAGTGATGAAAATAAATGTCATAATTAAATCTAAATTTGTATAGCTAAAACTTAAAATATTTAACTACGAACTCTAATTTGTCGATATTGTAACAACATATTTTTTAAGATGAATTTTGTTGTGTCTAAAAATTAATCAATTTTAAGACAAAAAATAATTTGTCATGAATTAGATACATTATTATTGACGAAATAATGTGTCACCGATAACTTTAAATGGTGCCAATTATTTTTTTGGTGGGAAACTTTAGTGGACAAAATGTTGCTACGATTTTTTTTGTTTCATCACTAAAAGTATGTGTCTCATATATTAAAGCATGAAAATTAGATTTTGTCACTAAAAGCTAATAATCGGTGATGAATTTGATGTCGTAGCTAATAATTTTATAGCTATATATCATATTTGTTGTAGTGACATGTGCATTTTATATGCTATTTATAATATTATTTGGAAGGCCTCTTCATATTGACCAAATTTTATAGTTATCAGTGAAATGAAAAATGTTGACATTTAATTTTTACTTAAAATAGAGAGAGAAACACACAAAAAATATATTTTAGAAGCTCTTAATTTCTTAAGAAAAAATTCCAAAAAAGAAATCATTTACGAACAAAATCACAAGAAAAATAAAATTCATTTCAAAATTATTTTTTATAAACAATTTTAAAAAGGGTAAAGGGTCAAATATGCCCCTAAACTATTCGAAAAGGTCTAGATATATCCCCCGTTTAAAGTTTGGCTCACTCGTGCCCTCGCCGTCCAACTTTTGGTCTAGATATGCCCTTATGGGCGTTAGTTGGCCAGCCGAAAATATCCAACTCATTTTACATTTCTTTCAATGCCAAATGGAATTGCCACGTGACATTTATATTAAAGGAAAGAGAGTCAAATATACCCCTAAACTATTCGAAAAGGTCTAGATATACCCCCCATTTAAATAAACTACCCGAACCATGTTCAATATTTTTTAAAAATATTTTATTTTTTTCGGTAAATCCCAAAAATGAGTAATTGGCTAATAAAAAATAGGAAAAATATGAAAAAAAATATAAAATTAACGCCAAATATTCACAAATAAATATAGTAACCTTAATTCAACAATTTCAACAAAGTTTTTCCCCAATAAATCCCGAAAATGAGTAATTGATTAATAAAAAATATGAAAAATATGAAAATGACTTTATGATGAATTTTTAGGTTATATTTTTCATATTTTTTATTAATCAATTACTCATTTTCGGGATTTATCAAAAAAAATAAAAATTTAAAAAAATTGTTGAAATTGTTGAATTTAAGGTTACTATATTTGTTTGTGAATTTTTGGCGTTAATTTTATATATTTTTTCATATTTTTCCTATTTTCTATTAGTCAATTACTCATTTTTGGGATTTACCAAAAAAAATAAAAATTTAATAAAAATTATTGAAAACGGGTCGGGTAGTTTATTTAAAGGGGGGGGGGGTATATCTAGATCTTTCGAATAGTTTAGGGGTATATTTGAGTCTTTTCTCTTTAATATAAATGCCACGTGGTAATGTAAAAATGACGTGGCAATTCCATTTGGCATTTAAAGAAATGTAAAATGAATTGGATATTTCCAGTTGCCCAACTAACACCCATAAGGGCATATCTAGACCAAAAGTTGGATGGCGAGGGTACGAGTGAGCCAAACTTTAAACGGGGGGTATATCTAGACCTTTTCGAATAGTTTAGGGGCATATTTGACCCTTTTCCCTTTAAAACAAATATATATTATTGCATTTTCAACAAATTTCTAACTTTTCAAAAAAATTAACTATTCAATCTGGACGAACTACGCACACCTGATTCTCACCTCGATGAGATACGTAGGCAATCCTCTTCGGGTTCGGTAATCCTTAAAAAAATAATTAAAAAGAAGTATTTCTTATTAAAAATAATGTTGTGTTTATAATCTTTCTGAATTACGTTTGACCTGATTCTTGCTTTGACAAGATACGTAGGCAGCCTTATTTTGAGGTTCGGTCCAACCAAGGAAAAAATCTAAAAAGTCCTCGTCACAAAAACTGGGGCAAAAAAAAGAGATTTTTTTTTAATTTAGAAAAAAATTCACTTGGTTGGCACCAACATACTTAGGAGTGTGCATAAAGAAAAACAATAAAGTGTTAAACTATTTGGCAAGACAGACCAACTTTGTTGTGACCTATAGACTTCTTTTGATATCTCTTGATATATTTATGTAATACTTGAAAATTTATTTTGCTTAAAATTAAGGCTAAAACAAATTCGAACTCATGTTTCATGTGCATTGTGTGGTGAACTTTAGATATAAAATTCAAAAGCATGAGCTTGTTGATCTAGAACTTGGCACGGATGTAGGTTGAGGCGAAATTTTGAACAACATTTAACTTGGGAAATGATTATAGGCTTTATTTGATCCGATTATGCCTTTCAAGCCTACCAAATGACATGTTATCCATAGGACTCTGATTTCGAGCCTGAAACATTTTTATTTGAATAACCACATCTTTGCATATATCATTTTTAGTGCATAAATGCACTATTCATGGATCTCACCTTCTTGAGCGCACTGTCAATTAGCTACACAACGCCAAAGACCTAAGTTAGGTAACAAAGTGAAAAAACCAAATATGTGAAAGTTAAAAAAAATGACAAAGAAAAGCTAGAAGAAAAAATGAAAAAAATCTCCCACTAAAAAAGGAGAGAAAATGAGAAAAAATAAATGAAGAGAAGCTTTCAAGAAAACAAAGGTCAAATGCGAAAATGAAAATAATATTGAGAGCATTGTGCAAATTTTAAGGAGGAAATAGTCACTTTATCCCAAATGAATTACTGACCTTTCTAAGCCTACATTACAAGCCAATGAAAAGTCCTACATGAGAGCCAAGCATATGGTATCTCAATATCATGCATTGAACATCTTTCTGAGTGTGAGTGACTTTCAAAAATGTCATACGATCTAAATTATTCTATTGTGTGAAGTAGGACTTTCATTTGTTGCGAGAGCATTCGAAACAAGAGGATATGAATAATTCCAGTCCCTTAATTTATGCAAGATGGACTGATCTTGTTAATACTTAAGAATGTTTGAGATACCATTTGAAATTATAAGGATTACTCAAAGTTAACCTCAAATTTGTCTAACCGTAGTTGAAGGTGATTCATATGCATAATACTAATTTTTGGTACCAACTAAAGTCAAAACAATCTCAACCATGAATTAATTTCTTTCTTTTCGCCTCTAGTTTTTTCTAAAAAAGAGGTCTTTTGTAAAAAAAATAAAAAAATAATAATTTTGATTTATATGAACTACTTTTGAACTGATTCTTGCTATGACAAGATACGTAGGCAGCCTTATTTTAAGGTTCGGTCCAACCAAGAAAGGAAATCTAAAAGGTCCTCATCACAAAAATTGGGGGGAAAATAATATTAATAATAATAATAATAATAATATTATTTTTTTTTTGCTTATTTATTTATTTTTCAAAATAGGGTCCATTTCAAAAGTTGTAAGTCTCAACCCTATTACCGCATTATATTTCAGCCTTCATGCCAATCCTTTCATTGTAACCCTGTCCAAAAGCCACGTTACAATCCAAATAAAGACCTTCTGATCAATTTTTAACAACGACAAGTCAAGCAAGCTTGTTGATTATCGTATAAGGAAAATGTCATGTCCCTCGCATAAGGAGTTAAAAATGAGGAAATCTTATCGATGAAAATCTTTGAAAGCACTATGAGAAATCATTTTTGTTGAGAGAGTGAAAAATGAGAGAGTCTTCTTGGTGAAAATCCTCAGGGCACTATAAGACGATGGTGAGTGAGAGACATACCAAATGAGAGAGATTGTTGGTGAAAAATCTTTCGAGGCCCACAAGTCAAATGTGAGACATGAATCTATTGAAAAAATTGGATTATAAAAGTCTGACTTCGAAAGGCTGAAAGTTTGGCAAAGATAAAGTTTAGATTGATTGGAGAGATCAGGCCATTTAATCTCACATGCATGTTATGTTCATTAGAATTGACCATCACTCTCAAAGGAGTCCCTTTTTATTTTCATTTTTATTTTCTATCAAAAGGGTCAAATATTATTTTATTTTATTTTTTTCTCTTATTTGTATCGATCAAATAGGTTTGCATTTTTTCCCCTTGAGTTAGTCTTCATTAAAGCAAGCAGAAAATGATTTGAAAATTGCTACGATCTCTTCAACTGCACAAAACAAAGTTTGGTCAGCACATCAAATATGACATGATTCAAGAAATAGTGATATGCATAGTAACTTGTCAACAATTGACAAAATTTTGAGAATTTATATGCATACAAGATTCTTGTTGGAGGGTGAAAACAATATGACAAATTTGAAGTTTGAAGTTCTGAACAACTAGAGATGTTTTCAAGATTATCAAGGTGAGCTGACTAGTGAACGAAAACAGTCTATCTCAAGCTGAAATTAGCTTCAAACGGGATAACAACAAGAGCAATCATCCTCAAAGCCAATGCCACAAATCGACCGCTATTTTTTTTTCTTCCCCTCTAAAACAGAGAAATGTTCCTGACATAAAGGATATCTTGAAGACTCTAATATAAAAATTTACAAGAATTTTTTCCTCTTATGATAACATTTCCTAGTTAGAGACATTTATTTCTCATTTTCTCCTAGGATAAACACTTCCTAGTCTTAGACCATTATTATTTTTATTGTTTCTCCTAGAATAAATATTTTTCTAATCTGAGACAGTTATTTTTCATTTTTCTCCTAGGATAAACATTTCCTAATCTAAGACATTTAAAAAATAAAAAAATAAAAAAATAAAATGTTATGGTGATGTATTTTATAATTAGTGTAGCAGGACCCTCCTAGACAATGAGAATTAGTGTAGCAGGACCCTCCTAAACAATGAGAATTAGAGTACGATGACCCTCCTAAATAATGGGAACTAGTGTAGCAGAACCATCCTAAACAATGAGGTTTGGTGTAGCAGGACCCTCCTAAACAATGAGAATTAGTGTAGTAGGACCCTCCTAAACAATGAGAATTAGAGTAGCAGGACCCTCCTAATCAATGAGAATTAGTATAACAGAACCCTCTAAAGCAATGAGATTTAGTGTAGCAGGACCCTCATAAACAATGAGAATTAGTATAGCAGGACCCTCCTGGACAATGAGAATTAGTTTAGCAGGACCCTCCTTGACAATGAGAATTAGTATAGTAGGACCCTCTTGGACAATTGGATTAGTAGAACCCTCCTAAACAATGAGAATTAGTATAGCAGGACCCTCATGGACAATGGAAATTAGTGTAGTAGGATCCTCCTGGACAATGTGATTTAGTGTAGCAGGACCCTCCTGGACAATGAGAATTAGTTTAGCAGGACCCTCCTTGACAATGAGAATTAGTATAGTAGGACCCTCTTGGACAATTGGATTAGCAGGACCCTCCCACATAATGAGATTCAATTACTTTATCCTAGGATAAACACTTCTTAGTTTGAATTTATTTTTGAAAATTTACATCTGCTAATAACTCACACAATTTTTCCAATGAAAACTGGGGTAATTTTATTTTTTTATGGTTTTCAGATTTCTTCAAGCGAAACATGGATTTGAAATTCAAGAACAAAGTTCAACTCTTTTCAGAATGATCAATCCCCATGATAGCCAGAATCAACTTCTTCAATGTATGTAGCAGCCTGACTTCCTGACATTTATTTTTATTCAGGTACTGATCAAGAAAACATGCAGTCATTCAAGAACATATTCAAATTGTCATTTTGAAGAGTTTTGAAAACTCACTCTAAGTGGCAAGTTAAGCCTTGAATTTAATTCAAGATCAAGATACTCACCTAAAAAATCAAGATGAGATCTAAAAGTCAAGACTCAAGAGAGCTTGCATAGATAGGAGCTTGTACTTTTATATTTCTTTTGACAATTAGCTTTCATTTTTTATGTAAGGATGGGAGCCGCGACTTGGAACCTCGATGGTACATCACTTAACTTCCAACTCATCGCCTCATCTCCTTGAACTACGCTTGACCCAATTCCCTTATAACCAGGGATATGTAGGATGTCCAAAACAAGGACTCGGTCACAAATTTACTTTCTTTCAAATAAGAGTCCGATCAAAATTGTCGCATTGTCTACTTCTTTGTCTAAACAATCTTCGTATTTCCAGTTAAAGAGGGGTAAACTGTAGACACATAATTTTTGACCGAACATAAAGTTTTACATTATTTTTATTCCTTAAATAATTCTTCTAGGTCTACATTAAATATTTTATTTTTTGTCATATTTTAGTAAGTTTATTTTAAAACTACAAAAAGTATATGTTTTCTTTTGATTTAAATTTTAATAATGTAATGACCCTCCAGGTCATTTCTGTGTACCCTCCTTCTTTTTGTGGGTTAGAGATTTCCTACAGCATTCCCAAGTCATTTTTGACTTGCTGACACTGACAGTTCAGTCGCCTCGTCGTTCGTTTGGATTTTGTGTAGCTTTCCATGTTTTAGAGGCCTTGAAGCTTGAAAAGTGACTTTTAGTTAGTTTATCAGGAAAATGGCCTTAGAACGAAATTTTCACAGTTTCATCAGCTTTGGAATGGCTAAATTAGGCTAGAAGCGTGGTTGACTCGAGTCCCGAGGCTTTCAGTGAGAGTTTAAACTATTTTTAGCATTTTAGCCTTGAAAACTGGCCAGTGGTTGACTTTGGTCAACATTCTAGGAAAACGTGTCCAAATAAAATTCTGACAGCGCAGTTAGCTTCGGATTATCGATTTTGGTCTAGAATGACCTTTCGTTCGACTCCCGAGGCCTCCGGACTCATTCCGAGCCCCTCAGTGGATTTTGGTTAAAAATGGCCTTTGGGAGTGGGATCCACTTTTTATCGAGATGACCTCTGATGGAAATTTTGATTGCGTCGTTGAGTTTGGAATGTCGAATTTTGTAGGGTAGTATATCTATTTTATTTTTATCGGGTTCCGAACGAATCCCGAGCACCCCGTTGAAGATTTTAAAGTTGGCTTAAAAAAAATCAGCTTTTTAGCTGATATATATAGCTCGTGCAGGCCATTTCAACCTAATTTCTCAACTTCAAACCTTCATAACTCTCTCATTTCAAGTCCGATTTTAGTGATTCAAAGATCCATCTTGTGGGGTTTTTCGCAAGGAACGTGTTGGTGAGTTCAGAAACTGATTTGGGATCTCTGTTTGAGGTAAATTTCGTGAAATACCTGCTGCCACAACCTTTTTTGTGAGCTTGATTTTGGGAACTTTTGAGACTTGATATCTCTGCCATTTTAGGTCCGATTTCGGTAATTCTTGGGGCTATCTTGAGTGATTTTTCAAGGAAAATGCTTTGAAGTGGTTAGAATTCGTATTTGAAGCTTTGTTGGAGGTAAAAATTATATTTTATCTGCTGCAATAGCTCATTTTCGAGCTCAATTTTTGGAAAATTTTGGAAGATGATTTCTTGGCCATTTTAAGTCCAAATTTGGTGATTCAGTAGCCTAAATTGTGGGGTTTTCGTGAGGATCGTCTTGGTGTGGTTGGTTTCAGAAGTTGGGCCCTCGTTTTTGGTAATATTTTGTAAATGGCAGCTCCCATTGTTGTTCATTTTTAGCGTAATTTTAGGTTTATCGTTGCATGTTCGTGTTGGGACTGTTCCGAGCCCCGAATTGTGTTTTAATTTGGAAAAAGAGTTCGGGGAGCTATTTAGAACCTATTTTTTGAGTTAATTCCAGAATTTCTGGCGCGGGTCCCACTTTCCCTATTTTTTACCCCTAAATTGGCCCGCCTCCTTTTCTTGCGAATCTAGTGTCTAAACGATTGTAACGACGCTGTGATTCTATTTTTGACAGTGTTGCAGCGATCCGAGGTCGTTCAAAAGGGAAAAGCTCAGACAGAGTAGTTTGGAGCGCGCGTGTTTGGCATACAGGTAGGCTACGACTTCCCTTTTCTTTTAGATTGAGTATTAATGTGTGAGCGTATGTGAATTTGCATGAATATTGGGGCGGTGAATTAGATTAGCATGCTATGTTCGATAAAATTCATATTTAGGTTGTCTCCGGGTTAAGCGGGTACTTGAATTGTTATATTTGATCATCTTTGCTTCCTTGGTTGGCCTGGTTTTGACTTATGAGTTATATTGGAGCATGTTTGGCCTTAGTCTAGACTTAGACTAGTGATTCCATAAACTCATGATTGTTCAGAGTCGATAGATTATATTATTTCCGCCCCAGTGTGACTTTGAGCGGCGTAGGTCCTGGTAGAGTGATATAGCAGACTTGAGTCTGATAGAGATGAGCCTTAGCTAGGCAGTGACTCAGTTGTGGGGCCCTTAACAACCATAATTCCCATATGATCCTAACTTTCTACATTTTTGGCCGCCCTCCGAGCCCATTAAGTGATACATACGGCTTCAGTTCGGTTCTCTTGTTACTTTGAGATGGTTAGAGGATATAGAAGATGGTTACGAAGGGTTGCCCATGACTTTTAGATGCGGGAATCGTTGGATGGCTTATTTGGAAGCTTTACGCTGCCGTGTTAACTTAATAGGAGGTTTCACCTGCGGTTCGAGGTTCGGGCTCTATTCTTCCTGCTTCTGCTTATTTACCCTCCTATAATGGATTCGACATACAGAGTTCGCCCCCCCAAGTTATATCACTTTATCTACGGGTAGTCGACACCCGCGGTTCGAGGTTCAAGGTTCGGGCTCTATGTTATCCCTTGCAGAGTTTGACTCTATCGACGTATCTAGTATAGACAGACTCACTCGCGGTTCGAGGTCCAGGCTCTGTGTTTCCTTACTTTCATAGCTTAGGAATACTGACATTTCTGTAATGCTTCGGGTTTACAAATTTCCTCTAGTCTTAGTTTAAATTTTATGTGTACCTCTCGGGCTTATCGGGCTCCGTTCGGGTTTTTACTTCAATCTGCGCACGAGTGTACTTTCTGGGCTTATGAGGGCCCAATTGGAGTAGTCACCTTAGGTTTGTTTGCCTTACACTCGTGTGCATACCTTTACTTTTCTTGTTCGTGACATGTGTCTATGCTTTATTATAGCATTTCCTATTGCTTTTACATTTCTTACTCAGTAGGCCTATGATGCCTACTGGGTACCTTTTCACTGGTACTCATACTCTGCATCTATTTTTGTGATGCAGGACCGAGCACCAGTCATCAGCACCACCATTCGAGCTAGTAGCAGCCAGTATTCGGTGGCGAGGGTGAGCACAACATCCTGATCATTGTCGTCTCCTTCTGTATATATATTTTGTGGCTCGTCTTTTGTACTTGAGACAAGTCCTTTGTAGTTGTGTATATTTTTGTATGTTGGACCACTTTTGAGACTTGTACTCTTAGTATGGCTTTGTACTTGTGACTTTCAGGTTCTTAAAGGGATTCAGTTCTTATGTATGTATTCTTTTGGCTTGCCTTATTCCTTTTTGTTGTTATTGTTTCTGCCACTTGGTTTCTGACCTTTTACCCACTACTAGGTGTTCTGGGTTTCGGGTTGGCTGACCTACTCGTAGGATATAGTAGGTGCCATTACGGCTCGAGGAATCGGGTTGGGACGAATAAACAAGCTAGTATTTCTTAATTACATTTTTAAACTAGCTATTTGACTTTTCTTATATTTTATTAGTTCAAAATAATTAATTAATATTTTATTATTATACTTTTCTTATATATATATATATATATATATATATATATATATATATATATAATCTAAAA
>JAJOOS010001739.1:0-83082 GCA_029582725.1 Solanum chiquidenum | reverse complement strand
TTAAATGTGTGGATGTAAATAAGTTTTTCATTCCGCACTATTTTCATTATTGAATGCAATGAATGACTATGTGGCTCGTATAAGACCCCTTCGGGGTCGAATACGCCATGTTACGACTAGGGGGTACTCTCGGGTCGTGACATTTGGTCAACTTCAAATGACCATAACTCCTACCTCAGGATGAGTTAGGTGTGTTTTCAGATATCGTAGGAAAGATCCTAGAATAATCTTTCCAACCCCGCCAAGTTTTTGCAATAACGAGTAGATATGAGTGAGATATGCTCATTTTAAAATGGATTTTTTAAATTAGGAAAGTCTAAACCGGATTTTAGAAAGGAATTATGATCTTTTCCTTACCCAATTATTTTATTTCATTTTTTGGTAATTAGTTGGGGTCTAAACTTATCTTAGTAATTTTACACTTTTATAAAAGAGTTAGGGTTTTGAGAAAAGAGAAAAGAAGAGGAGAAAAGAGGAGAAGAAGCAAGAATCGTCAAGATCTTAGCTTCTAGAATCGCTTGTGGATTCCATCAACGAGTGATCCCTAAAAGGTATATGAGATCACATAGCATTGGGTTAGATCATCCATGCGCAAATCATGATTTATTTCAGCAAATTTAAGTTCTTGAGAGCTTAGAAATTGAGTTCTTGATGGGTTTGTTAAAGTTCTTTTGAATTCTTTATTCGTTGAAATTGTTGAGGAGTTATTTGTTCCGAATCGATGATTTTTGGTGTGAATTAGATTAAAAATCTTTGATATATTTATGGTATAGTATATTCTAAGTGTTTGTGGAAAGAACCAAGTTGAAATAAGGGGTTTAGAGTTGAAAAATGAAGAAGAAAAGTCGGAGGCACCTGGGCAGGGGCCTGGGGTGTTAACCCTATCAGAGCCCCAAGCAGGGCTCTCTGAATTCTGGCCCCTAGGGAGTCGCCCCTCTCAGATCCCCAAGAAGGGTTCTCTGAACTTTGTGCTCTGGCGCCCTACGCCTCTCAGAGCGCCAGGGACGCTAGTTTACCCCATTTTCCCCCTTCTTTCCATACAAGTTCCTTAGTAACGTACCTATGTTTTCCAATTGATTTCTAATACTCTAAGGTACGTTTAAACATCATGAAATCATCATAAACATGAGATCATGAACCTTGAATTCATAATCCAATTCAAGGAAAGTTAAGATCAATGTCAAGATATGTAAGAGTCAAGTCAATAGAAGTTCTTAGAGTTTTCCAAGAGTCTTTTCCAAATATTTTAACTTTGTTTTAAGACTTAAAGTTCAAGTTGAGTAAAGAGTAAGGAATAAAGACTGAAGTTCATTTCTTCAAAGAAGTATATGGGTACTATGTATTCCCAAAGAGTTTAAAATGTTTTCACTTTTAAACAAGAAAGGAAACCTTGATTTCCAAAGAGTCTTTGAGCCAGTTTTCAGAAAAGAATAATCACTTTCTAAATTAAGCAAGAGAGGAAACTTTGATTTCCATTATAGCCTTGGAGCTAAGTTTTTGAGCAATTATCTCAAATAACAAAAAGAACTATATTTTTAAACATAATAGCTAGTATCATATTTTGGGAATAGTATTGAGCACCGATATGGGGGAGAGTTCAGACAATTCACAGCCCCCATAAACCATGTAGCCATCACGGGTAGAAAAGGGTCATACTTTTTAGATGATTTCTTTAGTCTTTTTTAGCATAGATTAGTTGATCCACTTAGTAGTTCAGGTCCTATACCCTCGGCAAGGTATAGGACAGCCCTGGCAGCGTGAGGCAAAATATTGTATCATCATAATAGCTCTTACGTGATGGTTGTCCGTAAGAGAAACTCCCACAAAAGTAATTGTATTCTTATATACACAGTTTAATTGTATTTTTACATACATTTCAGTGTTATATTGTATTTTTTCATACACACAGAATTGATGTCATGTTTTAAACAACTTTTCTTTATATTGCACTTGTTTTAAACTGTTTTATATTGAAATGAGTTCAGTTATATTGAGTTGAGTTTATCCAGGTAAGTTCTTCAGTTCCTTTCAAGCTTATGTCTTGTTTTATAATTCCCCTCGCATACTCGTACATTCAATGTACTGATGCCATTTGGCCTGCATATTCAAATGATGCAGACACAGCTAACCAGGATCATCATCCAGCGCAACGTTGATCCAATTGAGCTTCAGAGTTGTTTGTGAACCTTCTTGCTTTCGGAGGATCCCCTTTCCATTACTTTATCATTTTAGTTCAATAGGATGGCGTGGGTATTTTCCTGACATCCATCTCAATTTTTTAGAGGTTTCATAGATAGATAGTCAGATGTTAGTTCATTTGGCATTATCTTTTTATTGGCTTATGTTCAGACTTGAGTTGCCACTTTGGCTAAGTTAAATATTTATTTTAAAAAAATTATGAGTTAGTTTTAGACAGTTGAGTTAACTTGCATTTGAATTCCTTTCTCTAAAGGCTTAAAGTCTTCCATTGAGTAAGTAAGTTAGGCCAAGGGTTCGCATGGGGCTAGCAATGGTTCTCGAGTGTCAGTCCCCCCCGGGGTGTTGGCTCAGGGAGTGACAAACTTGGTATTAGAGCACAGAGTTCAAGAATCTTAGGGAGTCTATGAAGCCGTGTTTGTAGAGTCCTAGTTATTGGTATGAAGCGCGCCACATCTATAATTGGGAGGCTGCAACACTTAGGAAATTATTTCACTTCTTTCACACTCATTTCGTGTGTTAGAGTTTGATCTCTAAAAAGTTTCTTCTAACTCATGCTTGCACGTAACTGATTGTGAGTTGGACTATTTTTTAGAGTTCTTTCATGGGGCGTTTCTTTCCTCATGAGCTAAGAGAAGCAAAGAGATGGTTGCCGACATAAGGAGTAGGATGAGTTTATTCATTGTTGGGTTGCCTCGTCCGTCAAATAGGGAAAGTAAGGCAGACATGCTAATAGGTGACATGGGCATAGCAAGGCTGATTATCCATATGCAACAGGTTGAGGAGGACAAGCTAAGGGATAGAGTAGAGTGTAAGAACAAGAGAGCTAAGACAGGAAAATAGTCCAGGTAGCACAAGAGTAATGTCAACTAGTCATCCCTCCAACAGAAACAGAAGGGACCTGCTCCATCATCTGCAAGTGCGCCTGCACCAAAGAATAATAGTGAGTACAATAGTCAGAATTTTAGAGCCAAACCTGCCTATTCTCAGGGTAGTATGGCTCAAGGGGGTAGTAAGCCTCCTGCAAGTGCTAAGTGTGGTAGAAACCACTGAGGGACGTGTCGCGATGGCCAGAACGGTCATTTCATGCGCCAGTGTCCAAAGAACAAGAAGGGTTGTGGTAATTGGGGAAATAGAGCCCAGTCTTCTTCAGTTGCTCCACCAGATAGAGTTGTAGCTAGAGGGGCTACTTCTAGTACTGGTTGAGGAACAAACCGCTTATATGCTATCAATAGTTGCCAAGAGCAAGAGGATTCGCCGGATGTTGTCACTGGTATGATCGAAGTCTTTAACTTTAATGTTTATGCTTTGCTAGACCCGGGAGTGAGTTTATCCTTTGTAACTCCATATGTTGCGATGAATTTTAATGTTCTTCCTGAGCAATTTAGTGAGCCCTTCAGTGTTTCTACACCTGTTGGTGATTTTATTCTAGCCGAGAGAGCTTATCGTTATTGTCCCATTTCCATCAATCACAAGAGTACCATGGCTTATTTAGTTGAGTTAGATATGGTAGATTTTGGTGTCATTTTTGGTATGGACTGGCTTCATGCCTATTATGCCTTAGTTGATTGTAGAACTCAAGTTGTCAAGTTTCAATTTCAAAATGAGCCAGTCTTAGAGTGGAAAAGTAGTTTAGCAGTGCCAAAGGGTCGTTTCATTTCATACCTTAAGACAAGAAAGTTAGTTTCTAAGGGGTGTGTCTATCACTTGGTCCGAGTTAATGAGTCTAGTGTTGAGATACCTCCTACTAAGTCAATTTCAGTAGTAAGAGAGCTTCCAGAAGTCTTTCCAAATGATCTTCCTGGAGTCCCTCCTAAGAGAGAGATAGACTTTGGTATAGATGTTATCCCAGATACTCATCCTATATTTATTCCACCATATAGAATGGCACCAGCAGAGTTGAAAGAGCTTAAAGAGCAGTTGAAAGACCTCCTTGATAAGGGCTTTATTCGACCAAGTGTCTCACCTTGGGGCGCTCTGCTCTTATTTGTGAGGAAGAAGGATGGTTCCCTTAGGATGTGTATAGATTACCGTCAGTTGAACAAGGTTACAATCAAGAATAAGTATCCTCTTTCAAGGATTGATGATATTTTCTATCAACTTCAGCGAGCTAATTGTTTCTCTAAGATAGACCTTAGATCAAGCCACCATCAGTTGAGGGTAAGGGAATGTGATATTCGAAAGATAGATTTCAGAACCCGTTATGGACATTATGAGTTTCTGGTCATGTCCTTTGGTTTGACCAATGCGCCTGCAGCATTCATGGACCTTATGAATAGAGTATTAAAACCTTATTTAGATATGTTTGTTATCGTCTTCATTAATGACATACTAATCTATTCGAGGAATGAAGAAGATCATGCTAGTCATCTCAAAATAGTACTCCAAACTCTAAGAGATAGCAAGCTTTATGCAAAGTTCTCAAAATATGAGTTTTGGCTTGAGTTTGTGGCATTCTTAGGCCACATTGTGTCTGAAGAGGGAATTAGAGTTGATACTCAGAAAATAGAGGCAGTGTAGAATTGGCTTAGACCCACATCTCCAACTGATATTATGAGTTTCTTGGGTCTGGCTGGCTATTATAGAAGGTTCATAAAGGGGTTCTCATCTATTTTATCCCCCTTTGACCAAGTTAACTCAGAAAAGAGTGAAGTTTCAATGGCTGAAGCTTGTGAGAAAAGCTTTCAGGAATTGAAAAAGAGGTTGACTACTGCCACTGTTAACCTTACCAAAAGGTACTCAAGGCTTTGTTGTTGATTGTGATGCGTCTAGAGTTTGTTTGGGTTGTGTATTAATGCAGAATGGCAAAGTTATAGCTTATGCCTCCAGAGAGTTGAAAGTCCATGAGAGGAACTACCTAACCAATGATCTAGAGTTCGCTGCCGTAGTATTTACTTTGAAAATATGGTGCCTTTATCTTTATGTGTTAACCGATCACTAGAGCCTTAAGTATGTGTCTACCTAGAAAGGGCTTAGTCTCATATAAATAAGGTGGTTAGAATTACTCAAGGAATATGACTTGAGTATTCTTTATCACCCAGGTCAGCCTAATGTTGTTCTGATGCCTTCAGCAGGTTGTCTATGGGTAGTAGCGCCCATTTTGAGGAAGATAAGAATGAACTAGCAAGAGATATGCATAGACTTGCACACTTAGGAGTCCGACTAATGGATTCCAAAGAAGGAGGAGTAGTGGTGATGAATGGGGCTGAATCATCATTAGTTTCATAAGTAAAAGAGAAGCAGGATCAAGACCCAATTTTACTTGAATTGAAGACAAATGTTCATAAGCAAAAAGTAATGGCTTTTGAACAAGAGGGAGATGGTGTATTGAGGTATCAAGGTAGATTATGTGTACCAAGGGTGGATGAACTCCAAGAAAGGATCATGGAGGAAACTCATAGCTCCAAATATTTCATCCGTCCAGGTTCCACAAAGATGTATCACGATTTGTGAGAAGTTTATTGGTGGAGTAGAATGAAGAAGGGCATCACAGAGTTTGTTGCTAACTGCCTGAATTGCAACAAGTTAAAGTACAGCACCAAAGGCCAGGTGGTATGGCTCAGAATATAGAACTTCCGAAATGAAAGTGGGAGATAATTAATATGGATTTCATCATAGGTTTACGAAGGTCTCGCAGGTAACATGATTCTATTTGAGTGATTGTCGATAGAATGACAAAATCATCCCACTTTTTGCTCGTAAAGACTACCCATTCGGAAGAAGATTATGCTAAGTTGTATGTTCAAGAAGTAGTTAGACTTCATGAAGTTCCGGTCTCCATTATTTGATATAGAGGTGCATAATTTACTGTGCAATTTTTGAATTCATTGCAAAAAGGTTTGGATCCTCAGATAGATGGGCAAGAAAAGCGCAGTATTCAGACCTTGGAGGATATTTTTAGGGCGTGCGTGATCGATTTCAAAGGTAATTGGGATGATCACCTACCTCTCATCGAGTTTGCTTACAACAATAGCTACCACTCTAGCATCCAAATGTCTCCTTAAGAGGCTCTTTATGGGAGAAGATGCAGATCTCCTATTGGATGTTTTGAAGTTGGTGAAGCTGGGTTTATAGGACCAGATTTAGAGCATTAAGCTAAGGAGAAGGTGAAAGTGATTCAAGATAGATTGAAAATGGTGCAGAGTCATCAGAAATCCTACACTGATGTCAGGAGAAGAGAGTTCGAGTTTGAAGTATATGATTGGGTGTACTTGAAAGTTTCACCCATGAAAGGTGTTATGAGATTTGGTAGGAAGGGGAAGCTTAGTCCTTGGTATATTGGCCCTTACAGAATATCAAAAAAGATAGGTAATGTAGCTTATGAGTTGGAGTTACCACAAGAGTTAGCCGAGCTACCATGTTGAGTAAGTGCATGGGTGATCCGGTATTTCACATCTCCATATTGAGGAAGTGAATGGGTGATCCTTCATTTATAATACCAACTGAAGATATTGGGATCAAGGATAGCCTATCTTATAAAGAGATTCCAGTTCAAATTCTAGATTGCCAAGTTCGCAAGTTGAGGACTAAGGAAGTATCATCAGTCAAAGTCCTTTGGAGGAACCAATTTGTTGAGGAAGCTACTTGGGAAACTAAGGAGGATATGAAGAAGAGATATCCACATCTCTTCGAATCCGGAGAAGTTCCAAATTAAGGTACTAATCCTTTTCTTGGCACTTTATTTATAAGTTGGCATGTTGTGTTTTATTTGCTTGTTGGGTGTTTAAACTACATGTTTGATGTTACACCCTTAGCTTACTAAGAGTAATCTCATTCGAGGATGAATGTTCCCAAGGGGGAGATATTGTAACACCCCGTAACTAGAAAGAGCTAGAATTAGAAAGAGTGAAATTTTGGAAATAATAAAAGTCTGGAAAATTGGTTAAGTTAAGTTTTCAATTTTGGTCAACTTCAAATGACCATAACTCCTAGATCAGGATGATGTAGGTGTGTTTCCAGATATCTTAGGAAAGATCTTGGAATAATCTTTTCAACGCCACTCAGTTTGCGCGATTCCAAGTTCGTATGAGTGAGATATGCCCATTTCAAATTGGGTTGTTCAAATAAGGAAAGTCTAAACCGGATTTTAGAAGGGCATTATAGTCTTTTCCATACCCAATTTTCTTTTTTTTGGTAATTATTTGGGGTCTAAACTGATCTTATTCAGTTTACGCTATTGGAAAAAGAGTTAGGGTTTTGAGGGAAGAGAAAAGAAGAGAAGAAAAGAGAAGAAGAAGCAACAATCATCAAGATCTTCAAGAATTGCTTGTGGATTTCGGCAAGGGGTGATCCCTAAAAGGTATGTGAGATCACATAGCATTGGTTTAGTTCACCCATGCGCCAATCATGATTTATTTCAGCGAATTTAAGTTCTTGAAAGCTTAGAAATTGAGTTCTTGATGGGTTTGTTGAAGTTCCTTTGAATTCTTGATTCGTTGAAATTGTTGAGGAGTTGTTTGATCTGAATCCATGATTTTTTGTGTGAATTTGATTAGAATCTTTCATATATTGATGGTATAGTTGATTCAAAGTGGTTGGGGAAAGAACCAAGTCAAAATAGGGGGTTTAGAGTTGAAAAATGAAGAAGAAAAGTCGGAGGCACCTGGGCAGGGGCCTGGGGCGTCGCCCCTCTAAGAGCCCATTTTGGACCCTGGGGCGTCGACCCTCTCAGATCCCCAAGAAGGTTTCTTTGAAATTGTTTCTTTGGCGCCCCATGCCTCTCAGAGCGCCAGGGACGCTAGTTCACCCTATTTTCCCCCTTCTTTCCGCACTAGTTCCTTAGTAACGTACCTATGTTTTCCAATCGATTTCTAATACGCTAATGTACGTTTAAACATCATGAAATCATCATAAACCTAAGATCATGAACCTTGAATCCATAATTCAATTCAAAGAAAATTAAGAACAAAGTCAAGAGAAGTAAGAGTCAAGTCAAGAGAAGTTCTTAGAGTTTCCCAAAAGTCTTTTCCAAATATTTTAACTTTTTTTAAAGGCTTTATGTTCAAGTTGAGTAAAGAGTAAGGATTGAAGTTCATTTTTTCAAAGAAGTATATGGGGACTATGTATTCCCAAAGAGTTTAAAATGTTTTCACTTTTACAGAAGAAAGGAAACATTGATTTCCAAAGAGCCTTTGAGCTAGTTTTCAGAAAAGAGTAATCGCTTTCTAAATTAAGCAAGAGAGAAAACTTTAATTTCCAAGATAGCGTGCTAAGTTTTTGTGCAATTATGTCAAATCACAAAAAGAAGTATGGTTTTAAACATAAGCGTTACTATCATATTTTAGGAGTAGTATTGAGCACCGATATGGGGGAGAGTTCAAACAACTCACAGCCCCCATAAACCATGTAGCCATCATGGGTAGAAAAGGGTCATACTTTTTAGATTATTCCTTTTGTGCTTTTTAGCATAGACAAGTGGATCCACTTAGTAGTTCAGGTCCTATACCCTCGGCAAGGTATAGGACGGCCCTAGGAGCGTAAGGCAAAATGATATATCATCATAATAGATCTTACGTGATGTTTGTCAGTTAGAGAAACTCCCACATAAGTGATTGTATTCTTATATACACCATTTCTTTGTATTTTTACATACATTTCCAAGTTATATTGTATATTTGCATACACACATAACTGATATCATGTTTAAACAACTTTTCTTTATATTGTACTTGTTTTAAACTGCTTTATATTGAAATGAGTTCAGTTATGTTGAGTTGATTTGAGTCAGGTAAGTTCTTTAGTTCCTTTCAAGCTTATGTCTTGTTTTATAATTCCTCTCGCATACTCGTGCATTCAATGTACTGATGACATTTGGCCAGCATCTTTTTTATGATGTACACACAGGTAACCAGGATCAGTATCCAGCGTATCGTTGATCCAGTTGAGCTTTAGAGTTGTTGGTGAGCCTTGCTTCCGAAGGATCCCCGTTTCATTACTTTATCATTTTAGTTCATTAGGATGTCGTGGGTCTTGTCCCGATATCCATCTCAGTTGTTTTGAGGCTTCATAGATAGATAGTCAAATGTTAATTCATTCGTCATTATCGTGTTATTGGCTTATGTTCAGATTTGAGTTGCCACTTTGGCTAAGTTAAATGTTTATTTTTAAAACATTATGAGTTAGTTTGAGACAGTTGAGTTATCTTGCATTTGAATTCCTTTTTCTAAAGGCTTAAAGTCTTTTGCTGAGTAAGTAAGCCAGGCAAAGAGTTTGCTAGGGGCCAGTAATGGTTCTCGAGTGCCAGTCCCGCTTGGGGTGTAGGCTTGGGGCGTGACATGAAGATCCACTACCATTACCTCCTTGAGGCTTAGGTTTATACACCCTATCTTGGTTGAACATAGGAGGAGCATTGCAGGAACCTTGACTGGAAAACCTTTGTCAGAATCTTGAACGACCTTGTCCATCAAACCTTGTGTTAGAGAAATTACCATCACCGGTCATAGCCCTTTTTCCCTCCCTAGACCTCTCCTTGAGTTTCTCCTCCTCAATTTGTTGGGCTTGTACCATGAGACAAGAGATGTCCATATCATGAATAAGAATTAAGGTTCAGCACTCTTTAACCACCATTTTAGACACACCCAATACGAACTTACTCATTCTAGCCCTTGAATCTGCAACCATTGATCGAGCATACTTAGACAATTAAGTTGACTTTAGAGCATATTCTCTCACACTCATACCACCTTGTCGAAGGTTAATGAACACTAGCACCTTAGCTTCCCTCATCTGAAGGGGAAAGAATCTATCAAGAAACGCGGCCTTAAACTTCTCCTAATCAAGAGGACCCGCATGTTTCATTCTCCCTTTTTTCCATTGATTATACCATACTTGAGTCACACCTTTCAATTGGTAAGCGGCCAACTCCGCCATTTCCACCGGCATAATTCCCATGATCATCAAAATCTTATAGACCTCATCGATAAAATATTAAGGATCTTCCTCAATTTTAGAACTATGAAACTCCGGAGGATTCATTCCTTTAAAGTCTCTAACCCTTGAAGCCTATGAATTCACATTTGAGCTTGCGGGAACCACAACCTCCCTATTGTCTTGGGTTGTAACCGACCGCTTGAGCCAACACTTGAAAAGCATCCCTAAACTCCGCATTAGAAACATGCTCGGCCAAAGGATCGACCGAAACTTGAGGAGCTTGGGGAGGAGCTTCTTGTTTTTCATTCTCCCTCGCATTCCTTCTAGAATAACATCTTAGGGTAGCCATATCCTGAAGAATATAGGATAAGGATTAGGAGAGAGAACTTATAGAGCTAAACTCTATCGCACGACTTAGGAGTAATGAAAGAAGTGGAGCTTCCTAACCATCTTGTAGCCTCTCATTTATAAATGTGGCACACTTCACACTCATGAACAAGACTCTACTACATGTGGCGTATGAGACACTGTAGGACCATTCTAAACCTTGTGCTCTAATAACCAAGTTTTTCACGATCCAGAGGTAACCCCTAGATGTAACATGGTGTATAGAACCCCGCAGGACTCCATACAAGCCACTTACCTCTCATAACATAAGAAATAGAACAATAAGAGTAAAACAATAGTCCAAGTCCAAAACATTTTATAAAATGAAAAAGAAGTCTAAACTCATGTCTAAACATAACCATCTAATATAATAGAGTGAAATTGGGCCTAGCCCATACATCATCTCCAAAAGGGAAATAAAAGAAAGAAACTAATATAATAACTCCGTCCTCGAAGCATGAGGACTCACCAAAGCTCGAGATTCAATCAAGCCACCAACTAGCCACAAAACTGACCACCTTGAATATTAGACCCTACATTTGGAAAAAATGTACGCATTATTATGCTTTAGTACAAAACAATGTACCAAGTATGATAGCCATGCATAAAACATTTTTAAAAAAATCTAAAAAGTAACATTTCATTTCATGACATGTAATTAACCAAGTTAAACATCATATGAAAGAGTTATAAAACATAAGTCATAAATCATGGTCAGTGCAAGCTAACTTCTTCTTTAACATATTTGAACTCATACTTGATACTCCTTGAGTAACCTTAGTTCATTATTACTTGTGGGGAATTAGCCTTAACCGACATGAGACCATGTAAGCTATAACATGGAATCCGGTGTCTACCCCACACCAAAAAGAGGTTGTTCTACTTGCCGAAGGTAGGACCGTGAACTTCTAGTTTAAGTGGATCCACTAGCTAATCAGCCTATGCGGGCACATACTTATGTGATACGGAGATGGCTACTAGAAACTCGGCCTCTACTACAGGGAAGCTTCCATCTCATGAGATTACTTTGGAAATCCGACCTCTACTACAGGAGAGCTTCCATCTCACTATCAATATCCACTCGGTGCAAGCATAAATTCCCACAGAATAGTCATTTCTTACTTGACTTCATTACTCATGAAAGGGTGCCCTTGGCCTACCGATTCCAGCTAATTTCATTAAGATAGCTCCTAGTCTTTGATTCAATTAGGTGAAAAAACCTTTCAACCTAAGAATCCTTTCTATGTGAGAAAACATTTCACATCATGCTAGTATGTGTTTTAGTGAGAATATCCTTTCACAACACAACATCATCATAATTGGTATTGTACTCTCAAAGCACCCTTATAACATTTGCATAGATTTCGTAAACAATATAGAAGTCCATAATTTACCTCCTTATGGTAAAAACCCACTTTCAATCATAAACTCTTAGAAAACATTGGTTAGATATGGATTTCATCATAAATACATGCAAAACTAGTAATATATGCTCAATTTCATAAAACTCTTGCTTGAAGATCAAAATCCCTCAACATATAGTTCATAACTTGAAAACATAGGGATCACATGGGTTCATAAGGGAATTCATCATAAAAGCCTTGCAATTTATCAATTCATGCATAGAAGATCATAATTAGCTCATTTAAATCAATATTAAAGAGAACCAATGATAATAGATGAAAACCCTAACTCAATTGGGGAATTCTACCTTTTGAAATAGAGAGATTTTGGAACTCCATGAATGAATGGAATCCATGGATGAAAACTACCATACCTTGAGTCCAATTTCTAGTCTTCTATGTAGGAATTGGAACCTTGGCTTGAAACCCTAGGTGAATCCTTCTTCTTCTTCTTCAAGTTTCTAGAGAGAGAATATTAGAGAGGAATTAGTTTTCATTTGGAAATTTGGAAGAATGAAATAAATGGGGTGAATTTGGGGGTTAAAAGACATATATAGGGGTTCTAAATATAGGTAAAATGATACAGTATAGGAATTAATTATTTAATTAGGAAAAGACCCTATTGACCCTGTAAATAAATGCCAACAGGTCAACCACGATACCCCCACCGATGGACCATGTTAAACCTACAGTCCGTCCTACACACTCGTGGGTGGTAGACTGGGACTATGTTCTTGGGGCTTCGAACCAAGAGCCCCTTCGAATGCCATAAGCCTATCGATTCATGGTCCCTCATTACATTCTTATACTCAAGAAAAGAATGCCAGAAGCCTATCGATTCATGGCACATTAACTCATTAAGAAAGGAATGCCATTAGCCTATCGATTCTAGAGTCTTCATTACATTAGATCATTTATGAAAAGAATGCCTTAAGCCTATCAATTCATATCCATCAAGTCAAAACACATTCATTACTCATTTATTAAAGGAATTCCATAGCCTATCGATTCATATTCATCAGGTCAAGAGACATTCATTATACAAGAAAAGGATGCATAAGCCTACCAATTCTAGATTCAACATTTACATTATAGAAACCCTTCACATTTCATCATTATCATCCATGAGTGTCAAATTGAGAAATAGCCTTTCAATAATAACACAAATACTTTCAATACATGATCACCTTAACTTCATTGAATTCACATTCATATACTTAGTAAGTAAACACCTCCACCTTTCAAGTGGATCAATAGTCAATCACATTCTACTTCAACATATAATTTAGCCATAACTTGCCTTCAAGGCCATGAATCTCAAATCATCAACACACCAACAATTTACCAAAATTAAGGCATATATAATGATACAATTTAATAACCCAAAGCAATTTAGACATATTCCAATCATAAGCTTTCATAATCAACAAACCCACTTCATAAAGGCACAATTTAGGAATTGAGAGAAATCATGGGTTCATAGAATATTTTCATCTTAAATCATCAATTAAACATCAATATAATCATTATATGACATTAGTAATCATTTGAAATCGTTTGAAGAAAGAACCCATGAGATTGAGTAAAACCCTAGGCTTTTCATGAACTTGAAAACTTCTTTGAAATTAACTCTAGGGTGAAAGCTAACCCTATATGAAGGATAACCATACCTTTACTAAGATTTCCCAAGAAATTTGATGAATAAATGCCTTGACTCCAAACCCTAGCTCCCCCTTCTTCTTCTTCTTTGGGAACTTCTAGTGACAGAATTTTTGGAAGGAAGAACTTATTTTGTTTTGATTTGGGTTTTGTTAAAAAGTGACTTAATTGAAGGAGTTTCAATTCTTAAAAGGGTTATAAAGTTTCTAGGAAAGAAATAGAATAATAAGGACTCAACTTTGGAAAAGAACTAAGGACCCTTAAAGTTGTAACTTAAAATTTCCCCTCTTTCACGACTTACCTCACCCATTTTCCCCTCTTGGCGCCAAGGGCACTAGGCGACTCTCCAAGTGCACCCTTGGCTCGCCCAATTTTCCAGTTAGCTCCCAAATTGGGCAGTCCACTAGGCAATCTAGAGGGGTCAATGAGTGACACGCAAACCTGGTTGGCGAGCTTGACAGGTTTAAAAGCGAAAAAGAAATTCCTTTTTTTGAGCTCCAATTGGACAAATTTTCTTTGACTTTTGAAGACTTGCCTACAGAAAACAGCGAATTACTTTCTACCAGGCTCACGAATTCTACTTTTTATTTATTTTTTATTTTTTCTGAAAGTAGCGCAAGGCGAGCCGAGGCTGCTGGACCACCAGATTGTTGGACTGGCACCACAGACGAGAAGCTTTTACGTATTACGGAAAAGCAACTCAACCGAATCGATGAGGAAAGAAATGCCCTAGCTGAAAAGGCTTTTGAAAGGGCTACTTTCTTCGGCATGGATTTGCCGGGAAAAAATAATTGACCTCTAGAAAACTCATTTTTAAGGTCTCTTTATGACCTTAAGGGCCCCTTTAAAGTGGGTTAAAACCTCATTTCTTAAAATAGAAATAGGATTGTAAATCTAAAAGGATTGGCGCATAGATACTACAATTGATGAAAAAAAGGATCTGGTCTTTCACTACCAATTCCTTTCATTAGGCTGTACACCTAATTTTCCTGGGATTGTAGTTCAATCGGTCAGAGCACCACCCTGTCAAGGCGGAAGCTTGCCCTTTGGTCCAGTACTTAGGCTGAAAGGGCAGTCCACTAGGTGAGCAAAATAGCCCAAGGGTGACTCGCCCAACCCCTTGGCCGATTAAACAGCCCCATCGCCAAATGGTCCACCAAAGAACAGGGTTTCTCTCACGCTAACTTCCTAGCTTTGCTTGCACCCTAGGCTTCTTCCTTGCTCTATTAAAGTTATAAAACAGTATACACATCAACCTAAAGTAACACTACTCACATGATGAAGCTCTACCTTAACCTATCATTTTCCGAGTCGTTACAACCTTAAGCATGTCTAAGTTCATTTATACTTTTAAACACTGTGAGGTATTTCAGTATGCCTATCTTAGTTCCTCATTATTTCGAACCCTGGGATATCAAGCTTGAACTCTAGGAGATGCTACCTTAAGGAATAAGCTTAGTTCACTAAGGTTGAACCCTAAGCGATGCTTCCACAAGCATAATCTTGGTTCACTTAGTTTGATCTATAGGAGATGCTTCTTCAAGCATAATCATAGACCATTAAGTTTTATCTCTAGGATATGCTTCTTCAAGCACAATCTTAGACCATTAAATTTGATCTGTAGGAGATTCATCTTTAAGCACAATCTTGGACCATTAAATCTGATCTCTAGGAGATGCTACATCATGCACAATCTTAGACCACTACTTGTGTTGGACTCTAGGATATGCTACATTATGCGTAATCTTAACCTATGAGGTATGAACTCTAGGAGATACTACATTGAGCACAATCTTAGTTCATTACTAATCATGTTTAATTGGGATATACCCTTAACCGACGTGAGAACATATGAGCTATCTATCTAACCATATCAACTCAGTGCTTAGCCTACATTCCCATAGATCATTTCATTCACAATACATTAGTGTACTAGGGAAGAATGCCATAAGCCTATCGACCCATGATACATCATTACCCAAGGAAGGAATGATATAAGCCTATTGATCCATGGTAAATTCAAGGATAGCTCTAGAGTCCTTATGAAAAGAATGACATAGGCCTATTGATTCATTGTCAGGACCCGAGAGCACACCCTAGTCATAACACGGCGTACTCCACCCCGAAGGGGTCTTATACAAGCCTCATTGCATTCATTCATCGCATAGGTAATAGAAATAGTACGGAATTAAAACTTTTTATTCAAAACCATACAATCTAAAGACATTTATAAAGCAACGGAATTCAAAAGTCTCACATGGCAATCTTAGACAAAACGTTGTACAAGATAGGGTAACGGTTCTTTACAATCGAAGTCTTAACAATAGCCTTAAAACATAAAAGAACTAGAAACATGAATAGTCTTGTCCTCGATCTATGAGGGCATACCAAAAGATGTCTTGGAAGAAGTCTAGTCCAAGCTCCACAATGGAGAATCAAATTGAGTGCCAATCCCTACACTTCATAAGAGTAAACAAAATATGGGTTAGCACACAAAAATGTACTAAGTATGATGACCATGCAAAAACATTCTTTAAAAGGGACATTTTGTTTCAAAGCTATGCTCTTATGCTATTTTTGTAAAACTTCAGGAACATTGATACAAGAGGCATAATATAAGTCACAACCAACATACAAAGTCACATAATTCACATTTGAACAAATTCACATATTAACCTTTACCTTCACCTTGAGCCTCCACCTCAAGTAACCCTCAAGCTATACCTTGTGCAATGTATGGATAGCGTCCCATACCACCACTCACAATAAGGCACCACCTTAAGGTCACCAAAAGTGAACTTACCATCATCCTTTCCACCCTTACACAATAAAGCATTTAGGAGACATAAACATTACATGAATCACATCATCACATTAAGACTAACATCTAAGAGAACTCTAAGTCATACTTGTGCAATGTGCAAGTAGCATCCCATGCTACTACTCACACTAAGTACTCCTTTGAAGTTACCACAGACAAGGCACATTCATATACAATAAGTCATGACAAGGAAGTAACTCATAATACAATCCAAGTACAGCATGCATCTTTACATTTAAGGATATAAGCATTTAAGAGTCAACATTCTTCATTAGCTTCATTACATTAAGAGCACCTTCATTCATTAGACATTATATCAACATTCTTTATTAACACATCATCACAAGAGCCCATTCATTCATTAACATTGATAAGGAACACACCATGACCTCTCTCAAATGTTTACTTGTGCAATGCATAGATGGCGTCTCATACCACCACATACACTGAGTAGTACATCATTAAGAAGTCATAGTTCATTAACATTCTTTGTGGGGGTAAGCCTTAACCGACATAGACCATGTGAGATTGACATGGAATCCCGGTGTCACCCTCACCGGATAAAGGGATTCCTACCTGCCTAAGGTAGGACCATCGTTTGTTTAGCCTTAAGTGGATCCACTAGCTAGACCTATGTGGGAACATAGTTAATGGGATAGGGGGATTTCTACTAGATACCCCGCCTCAACTAACGTATGAGTATCCATCTTAAGAGATTGCTACTAAGTGCCCCACCTCAACTCACGTATGAGCACCCATCTCAATTTATATCCACTCGGTGCTTCGCATTATTCCCCAAGGAGTATTTGACATTCATTACATTCGTTCATTATGGGATAAGATATTGCTACTAGATACCCCGCCTCAACTAACGTATAAGCATCCATCTCAAACCCAACATTCATTAAAAAGGGATAGGGATTGCTACTAGATACCCCACCTCAACTAACATATGGGCATCCATCCCAACCCCACATTCATTCATTGGAAAGATCATAGATTCAAAGATAATAATAGCCTTTCACCTAAGAACCCCCTTATTGAGAAAGTCATTTCACAACAAGTCATTAACATTTATTATAGTACAATTGAGAATATACTGTCAATAGACTCAACATTCATTAACATTATCATTAACTTCATTCATTCATTCATGTGTGTGTATGTGAGAATATCTTTTCAGAAAATCACCATCATTCACATTTTTTAATAGAGAGATAACATTCAATTCTAACACAATTAGCATCTAAAAAAGATCATAATTTATTAATTTAGATCACACACATGATTCTCATCACATTCATATATATACAACATCATAATATACTTAAATTCCTCACACCATGCCTTCAAGGCCATGATCACAAATGCCCACATTTCAAGTGGATCAACAATTCAATGCACAATTCTACATTAACATGAAATTAGATCAAACTTGACCTTTCAAGGACATAATCACGAATCCTCAATTCACCATAATTAGGCATATATTATGATAAAAATCAATAATCTAAATCAATATAAGCATAAATCCATCAACATTCATTCATAATCAACAAACCCACTTCATAAGGGACAATTTAGGGATTGAGAGAAATCATGGGTTCATATAGTTTTTCAACTTAAATCATCAATTAAACATCAAAATAATCATAATTTATCATTTGAAAATGTTTGATGCAAGAACCCATGAGATTGAGTGAAACTTAGGGTTTTTCATGAACTTGAAAACTTTGAAAACTTCTTTGAAATTGACTCTAGGGTGTAAACTAACACTAGATGAAGGATCACCATACCTTATTAGATGAATCCCCATGAAAATTGAAGAATAAACACCTTGAAATCCCAAACCCTAGCTTGATTTTGACCTTGATCTCCAATGGAGTTTCTAGAGAGAACTTTTTAGGAAGGAAGGGTTTTGATTTGAGAGATGAAATCTAAATGAGTGTTTTAATGTTTTAATACTCTTAAAATACCTTAAAATACTTCAAATAACCGTCCACATACTAATTGGGACTTGGGGTGAATTTACTAATTCACCCCTAGCTAAGCCGCGACTTGAAAGCAAACACATGCCCCATTGACGGACCCCCATCCACGGACCGTGGATGGGTTGACGGACCGTACTGGTCATCCGTCAATGGTGGTTGTGGCTTGGTTTGGGGTCCCTTGACCTATGGATGTCATCCACGGGGCGTGGATGGACCTTCGGGGCGTGGACCCCTTCCGTAGGTCACCCCACATTGGCCAACTTTCATGTTTCAAAGGGGTCTTGGGGGGTTAGACTTAGGGTCCTCCTCAAGGAACCCTAGGGTAGTCCATGGGGAGTCGTACCTTGACATTTAACACCTAAACCCTTCAACCATGACTCGGGACAACATTAAACCACTTCAAGACTCTAGACAAACACAAACGTACGCACGTTAGGATCTAGTTTCACTAGTTCATTTTTAGGGTCTTGACATTATCCCCCACTTAGGAAAATTCATACTTGAATGACACTTTAAACACATTAAGGGGTAATGACTCAAGTCTAGCAGCCTAAAATCATTCATGCAACATCAATATACATGCATAAATATAGGAGGAAACATCAACTCCACATCAAAAAGGCTCAATGCAAACAAGCAAGTACGATCTTAGATCTATAAAACATCTCATTTCTCATTACATTGGAGAAAATTCCTTCTCCAAATTACATCATTCTCATTGCAACATCATTAAGCATATTATGCAATTTTCTTATAAAAGCACATTTAAGCATGCTCAACAAGTCAACTCATGAAATATTTAGGCAACTCATCATAGATGCATATTAACATGAGGAACACAATTTGAAAACTAATTTTTCTCATTCAAACAAGAATTCAACTAGAACATGCACAACAATAAGGAGACCATGGAAACTCAATATCACACAGGACTCCAAAACATGAAACAAGCTACAAGGAACTCTTGGTCTCAAACTTGAATAGGAATAGAAGGAAAGAGATAAGGATATCCACACTCTCAACAACCTTACTATTCAACATACTATCCCCTACTTAGGAGAAAACCCATCTAATGCTATAATGAAACAACATAAGGATCTCATCACCACAAAAAGGAACTATAACTTACCGGTACCTTCATCCGGATTATCTCCTTCGTCCTTGTTAGCTTGAAGCACATAGAAATGATTCTTCCTTGGAGCATCAACATCCGGGCCATCATGAGAAGATTATTTATCTTCCCTTCCTTTCGAGATGAGTGTTAGGCAATCTCTCATCTTATGACCCTTCTTCCCATACTGAAAGCACCTATACGTGTTGGCAAGACACTTACCCAAATGTTGCTTCCCACACTTGGCACATCTAGGCCTCTCAAAAGAAGAACAACTTCCATTCCCTCCTTGAGATTTAGGGTTAGACACCCTATTATTGTTGACCATTAAGGAATCTTGATTGTAGGACCTCTTCTTGGACCTATATTGACCTTGCTCATCGGATCTACCCCTCTTCAAATCCGTACTCATCCTCTTAAGCTTGGACTCCTCAATAGATTGAGCATACACAACAAGTCTAGAGATATTCATATCATCATGGAGCATCGCCGTATGACACTCTTCCTTAACTAGGTCGGATATACCGGTAACAAACCTACTCATCTCATCTCTAGGGTTAGACACCAAGGATGGAGCATACTTAGACAATAGGGTAAACTTCAAGGAATACTCCTCCACACTCATAGTACCTTGCCTAAGGTTTATAAACTCCTCAACCTTACACTCCCTCTTCTCACGGGGAAAATACTTACCAAGGAAATCTCCCTTAAACTCCTCCCATTCTATAGGACCCGCTTCAACCGGCCTATTGGCTTTCTATTGAGTGAACCACACTTGGGCCACATCTTTCAATTGATAGGAAGCCAACTCCACCTTCTCCCTAGAAGTTACTCCCATAGCATTTACTATCTTATAAACTTCATCCAATAATTCTTGGGGGTCCTCTCCCACTTTGGAGCCAAGAAAAGTAGGAGGATTCATCCTTACAAAGTCTCTCAACCTTGAGGCCGTGGTACTCTCATTAGCAGTCACCCTAGGCCCCACCTCTAGGTTAACTTGAGTTGTCATGGCTCAGGCTAGGGTTAGAAAAGCCGACCTAATCTCTTCTGTAGTCATGTCCGGGGGAACCACCAAAACTTCATTCTCTTGAGGCACTTGGACACTTTGGGGAGGAACTCCCTCATTAGAAATCTCCTTTTCCACTCTCCTTGTGGGCGTCCTTCTTGTATTCATATCCTATAAACACAAGAGAAGGATTAGGAAAAGAAAACTTATAGAACTAAACTCTAAGGAACGAATTCAAGAATATGAAAGAAGTGTAACTTTCTCTCGTCCTATAGCCTCTCTCTCATAGATGTGTCGTGACTCACACAGATGAACAAGACTCTACTAGGCGTGGCTTGTGAGACATCAACCCTAAAACCATTTCCAAAATCTTATGCACTAATATGAAGTTTTACACGACCCGAGAGCACCCCCTAGTCATAACGAGGCGTACTCCACCCCAAAGGGGTCTAATACAACCCTCATAGCATTCATTCATCGCATAGGTAATAGAAATAGTACAAAATTAAAACTTTTTATTCAAAACCATACATTCTACAGACATTTATAAAGTAGCGGAATTCTAAAATCTCACATGGCCATCTTAGACAAAACTTTGTACAAGATAGGGTCACGGCCCTTTACAATCGAAGTCTTAACAATAGTCTTAAAAAATAAAATAACTACAAACATGAATAATCCTTGTCCTCGATCTATGAGGACATACCAAAATATGTCTTGGAAGAAGTCTAGTCCAAGCTCCACTATGGAGAATCAAATTGAGTGTCAATCCCTACCCTTCATAAGAGTAAACAAAATATGGGTTAGCACACGAAAATGTACTAACTATGATGACCATGCAAAAACATGCTTTAAAAGGGACATTTTCTTTGAAAGCTATGCTTTTATGATATTTTTGTAAAACTTCATGAACATGGATACAAGAGGCATAATATAAGTCACAACCAACATACAAAGTCACATAATTCACATTTGAACAAATTCACATATAAACCTTTACCTTCACCTTGAGCCTCCACCTCAAGTAACCCTCAAGCTATACCTTGTGCAATGTATGGATAGTGTCCCATACCACCACACACAATAAATCACCACCTTAAGGTCACCAAAACTGAACTTACCATTCATCCTTTCTACCCTTACACAATAAAGCATTTAAGAGACATAAACATTACATGAATCACATCATCACATTAAGACCAACATCTAAGAGAACTCTAAGTCATACTTGTGCAATATGCAAGTAGCATCACATACGTCTACTCACACTAAGTACTCCTTTGAAGTCACCATAGACAAGGCACATTCATATACAATTAGTCATGACAAGGAAGTAACTCATAATATAATCCAATTATAGCATGCATCTTTACATTTAAGCATATAAGCATTTAAGAGTCAACATTCTTCATTTGCTTCATTACATTAAGAGCACCTTCATTCATTAGACATTAGATCAACATTCTTCATTAACACATCATCACAAGAGCCCATACATTCATTAACATTTATAAGGAACACACCATGACCTCTCTCATATGCCTACTTGTGCATTGCATAGATGGCGTCCCATACCACCACCTACACTAAGTAGTACATCATTAAAAAGTCATAGTTCATTAACATTCTTTGTGGGGGTAAGCCTTTACCGACATAGACCATGTGAGCTTGACATAGAATCCCTATGTCACCCTCACCGGATAAAGGGATTCCTACCTGCCTAAGGTAGGACCATCGTTTGTTTAGCCTTAAGTGGATCCACTAGCTAGACCTATGTGGGAACATAGTTAATGGGATAGGGGGATTTCTACTAGATACCCCGCCTCAACTAACGTATGAGTATCCATCTTAAGAGATTGCTACTAAGTGCCCCACCTCAACTCACGTATGAGCACCCATCTCAATTTATATCCACTCGGTGCTTCGCATTATTCCCCAAGGAGTATTTGACATTCATTACATTCGTTCATTATGAGATAATAGATTACTACTAGATACCCCACCTCAACTAACGTATGGGCATCCATCTCAAACCCAACATTCATTAAAAAGGGATAGGGATTGCTACTCGATACCCCACCTCAACTAACGTATTGGCATCCATCCCAACCTCACATTCATTCATTGGAAAGCTCATAGATTGTAAGATTAGAATAGCCTTTCACCTAAGAACCCCCTTATTGAGAAAGTCATTTCATAACAAGTCATTAACATTCATTATAGTACAATTGAGAATAGCCTTTAATAGACTCAACATTCATTAACATTATCATTAACTTAATTGATTCATTCATGTGTGTGTGTGAGAGAGAGAGAATAGTGTTTCACAAAATCACCATCATTCACAAGTTTTAATAGACAGATAACATTCAATCCTAACACAATTAGCATCTAAACAAGATCATAATTCATTCATTTAGATCACAGATATGCTTCTCATAAAATTCTATATACAACATCATAATATACTTCAATTCCTCACACCATTCCTTCAAGTCCATGATCACAATGTGCATAGTAAGTAAACACCTCCACCTTTCAAGTTGATCAACAATTCAATGCACAATTCTACATTAACATGAAATTACATCAAACTTACCCTTTCAAGGCCATGATCACGAATCCTCAATTCACCATAATTAGGCATAGATGATGATACAAATCAATAATCTAAATCAATCTAAGCATAAATCCATCAAAATCCATTCATAATCAACAAATCCACTTCATAAGGCATAATTTAGGAATTGAGAGAAATCATAGGTTCATAGAGTTTTTCAACTTAAATCATCAATTTAAAATCAACATAATCATAATTTATCATTTGAAAATGTTTGATGCAAGAACCCATGAGATTGAGTGAAACTTAGGGTTTTTCATGAACTTGAAAACTTTGAAAACTTCTTTGAAATTGACTCTAGGGTGAAAACTAACCCTAGATGAAGGATCACCATACCTTATTAGATGAATACCCACGAAAATTGAAGAAGAAACACCTTGAAATTCCCAACCCTAGCTTGCTCATGACCTTGATCTCCAATGGAGTCTCTAGAGAGAACCTTTTAGAAAGGAAGGGTTTTGATTTGAGAGATGAAATATAAATGAGTGTTTTAATGTTTAATACTCTTAAAATACCTTAAAACACTGAAAATAACCATCCACATACTAATTGGGACTTGGGGTGAATTTACTAATTCACCCCTAGCTAGGTCGCGACTTGACAGCAAACACATGCCCCATTGACGGACCCCCATCCACGGACCGTGGATGGGTTGACGGACCGTACTGGTCATCCATCAATGGTGGTTGTGGCTTGGTTTGGGGCCCCTTAACCTACGGAGGCCATCCACGGGGCGTGGATGGACTTATAAGGCATGGACCCCTTTCGTAGGTCACCCCACATTGGCCAACCTTTATGTTTCAAGGGGTCTTAGGGGGTTAGACTTAGGGTCCTCCTCAAGGAACCCTAAGGTGGTCCATGGGGAGTCATACCTTGACGTTTAACCCCTAAACCCTTCAACCATGACTCGAGCCAACATTAAACAACTTCAAAACTAAAGACAAACACAAACGCACACACATTAGGCTATTGTTTCACTAGTTCATTTTTAGGGTCGTTACATTCATGGTCCCTCATTACATTCTTATACTCATGAAAGAAATTCCATAATCCTATCGATTCATGGTACATTGACTCATTAAGCAAGGAATGCCACTAGCCTATCGATTCTAGAGTCTTCTTTACATTAGATCATTTATAAAAGCAATGCCTTAAGACTATCAATTCATATCCATCAAGTCAAGACACATTCATAAATCATTTACGAAAGGAATTCCATAGTCTATCGATTCATATTCATCGAGTCAAGACACATTCATAAATCATTTATGAAAGGAATTCCATAGCCTATCGATTCATATTCATCGAGTCAAGGCACATTCATTATACAAGAAAAGGTGCCTAAGCCTACCACTCCAAGTTAGAACATTACATCATAGAAATCCTTCACATTCTAGTATCATCATACATGAGTGTCAAATTGAGAACTAGCCTTTAAAGCATAACACAATTACCTTCAAAACATGATCACCATATCTTCATTGAATTCACATTCATATACTTAGTCAGTAAACACTTCCACCGTTCAAGTGGATCAATAGGTCAAGCACAATTCTACTTCAACAAGAACATTTAGTCATAACTTGCCTTCAAGACCATAAATCTCAAATCATCAACACACCAACAATTTACCATAATTAAGGCATAGATAATGATACAATTCAACAACCCAAAGCAATTTAGACATAATACCATCATAAGCTTTCATAATCAACAAACCCATTTCATAAAGCCACAATTTAAGAATTGAGAGAAATCATGGGTCCATGGAGTATTTTCATCATAAACGATCAATTAAACATCAATACAATCATTAAATGACATTAGAAACTATTTAAAGTCGTTTGAAGAAAGAACCCATGAGATTGAGTAAAACCCTAGGTTTTTTATGAACTTGAAAACTTTGAAAACATCTTTGAAATTTACTCTAGGGTGAAAGCTAACCCTAGATGAAGGATGACCATACCTTTACTAAGATTCCCCAAGAAATTTGATGAAGAAACGCCTTGAATCAAAAACCCTAGCTCCCACTTCTTCTTCTTCTCCTTTTGGAACTTCTAGAGAGAGAAATATTTGAGAGGAGGTGGGTTTCTTTTTTATTCTATTTGGAGTGACTTAAATGAGAGAATTCAAGTCTAAAAAGGTCTTAAAAGGGTTATATAGTTTCTAGAAAAGGAATAGAATAATAAGGACTCAACTTAGGAAATAGAACTAAGAACCCTTAAAGTCTTAACTTAAAAATCTGCATCCTTCACGACTTAACTCGCCCATTTTCCCCGCTTGGCTCGCCAAGGGCACTAGGCGACTCTCCAAGTGCACCATTGGCTCTCCCAATTTTCCAGTGAGCTCGAAAATTGGGCAGTCCACTTTGCGGACTAGAGGAGTCAATGGGCGACACGCCAAGCTGGTTGGCGAGCTTGCACCTAGCTTGCCCTTTGGTCTAGCATCTTGACCAAATGGGGCAGCCACTAGGCGATCACAAGGGCGACTCGCCCAACCCTTTGGGCAATCAAACAGCCCCTCAAGGAACAAGGCTTGTTTTACCCTATCTTGCTAGCCTAGGAATTTGCTTGCACCCTAGGCTACTACCTTGCTCCATTTAGGTTCTAAAACAACCTAGACAACAACCTAAAGTCACACTAACCCAAACATTAAGGCTCTAGTTCAACCTATCATTTTCCTAGTCGTTAAAAAAAGACATAAGGAAATGGTGGGTGTTGTCCTCGAAGCTATGAGGACTCAACAAAATCTTCAACTCCTTAGCTCCATAGAAACCTAGCTCCAAGATAGCACTCAAGTCTCCAAACCCTACATTTGATTAGAATGTAGGCAAAGTATGCATTAGTACAAAATGTACTTAATATATGTTAGCTAGCATAATAATAAGAGCATAAGACAAGGGTAGTCAATATAAGACATAATCTAAAATCATATGAAATACTTCATCAAATATAAAACATAAGCATAAGAGACCATATCATAATCATAATAAGTAAAGTCTCCAACATAAGCATCATATAAACATAATTTGACTCTTAGTCATCTATACCATAATAGAACCATTCTCAAGTAACCTCAAAAGCATATATGTGAAAAGCATGAATAGCATCCCATAATACCACCCAAGCCAAGTATCCCTTTTTGGTCATCTTAATCATAGTCTATATATTGGTTAAGTCTTAAGACTTTCTACCATAAGGGCACCATACTTCTAAGTAACCTCAAAGCACACTTGTGCAATGCATGACAGGAATCCCAAACTACCCTTCACACTAAGCATAACTTTGAATTTATCCTAGTCATATTCACCCTCATTTGGTATCACTATTGGCTCACTTCATGTAGTCAAGTGAACTATCACCTTTAGTCAATCACATCTTAGAAGACATCTATAGCAACAATCCATCAAGTATAACTCATGTAAGAAAACACTCATTAGGTAACCTTTAGTCATACTTGTGCAATGCATGAGTAGCATACTATACTACCACTCATACTAAGTACTTCTTTAGGTCATCATACTCATGTTCTTTAATTAGAAACTAGCCCCTTTTGAAAGCATGGGAACTCTAGGAGACACTTTACTAAGTCTATCTTAGTTCCTCCTTGTTTTGAACCCTAAGAGATACTATACTAGGTACATCTAAGTTCATCAATTTCAAACTCTTGGAGATGCTACTTAAAACATAATCTAAGTTCATCGAGCTTGAACTCTTAGAGATACTACTTAAAGCATAATCTTAGTTCATTATTAGGTTGGACCCTATGATATACTTTTTTTAGCATGTCTAAGTTCACTACTATCATGGACTCTCTGAGATACTACCTTAATCATGTCTAAGTCCATTTATACTCTTGAACACTATGAGGTATTTCACTAAGCCTATCTCAGTTCCTCATTATTTTGAACCCTAGGATATACTACATTAAGTACATCTTAGTTCATTAAGCTTGAACTCTAGGAGATGCTACCTTACGGCATAATCTTAGTTCACTAAGGTTGAACCCTAAGATATGCTTCCACAAGCATAATCTTGGTTCATTTATTTTTATCTCTAGGAGATGCTTCTTCAAGCACAATCTTAGACCATTAAGTTTGATCTCTAGGAGATGCTTCTTCAAGCACAATCTTAGACCATTAAGTGTGATATCTAGGAGATGCTTATTCAAGCACAATCTTGGACCATTAAGTTTGATCTCTAGGAGATTCTACGTCATACACAAACTTAGACCACTACTTGTGTTGGACTCTAGGATATGATACATTATGCATAATCTTAGCCCATGAGGTTTGAACTCTAGGAGATACTACATTGAGAACAATCTTTGTTCATTACTAATCTTGTTTAATTGGGAAATAGCCTTAACCGACATGGGAACATATGAGCTATCACATGATCTCTCATGGTGTTACCCACATCATCAAGGGTTGGCCCACTTGCCTAAGGTAGGATCGGTTTGTTAGCATAGTCGGATCCACTAGCTACCTTTCCTATGGGGCACGTAGTAGTGGGTTACGGAAATTACTACTAGAAACCCAAAACTCCATTAGGTGAGGCTTCCATCTCATGAGACACACTTTGGGAAATCCAAACTCTTCTAGGTGAGAGATCCCATGTTGAAATCCCAAACTCAACTAGGTGGGAACCTCCATGAAAGTCCAAACTCAACTATGCGGGAACTTTCATCTCCTTTCAATATCCACTCGGTGCTAGTCCTAAATCCCACAAGATAATCATTAAGTCTATACTTTGACTCAAGTTTATGAAAGTTGTTCTTGACAACCAACCCATGCTAATACCTCTTCTAGATCATGTGTGAACAACTCTCACCATCCATGACCTAGGTATAAAGGCTCTATAGCCTTAGGTTCAATTAAGTAGGAGAAGTGCTTCAACCCTAGAACCATTACTAATTGAGAACTCTTTCATGTTGATTTCATCTTCATACTTAATATCATGTCTAAAATTCTACATTAGACAAAGATATCATCATGTCCTAAGTGATTCTATCACTTCCTACCATCTATGATTCATAAGGTGAATTAGGTAGGTAAAGATCTCTCATCACAATCCTATTCATTGACCTTGTATTCAAATGTAGGTTTTATCTCAAAGCCTTAGCATCTAGGATTAATCATGTTAGCTTCACTCTAAAGCCCTAGTGATCAACTTTCATGACTACAAGCATTGTACTCAAGCTTTACTTCTTACTACCTTCATTCATACCTAGATTTCAAGGTATTCTAATCACATTCTTAATTACTAGGTGATTCTAGTCATATTTCACCATAAAGGTTCAACTTGAACCTTACAAGTCAAGATCCTTCATATTCAATAAAGTCTACTTCAATTCATGATTATATGATCCTAACCTTAAACAATAACTACACATGACATTGATTTAAGAAGATCACCTATGAACCTTCAATTTCACCTCTAATGGCATAAACCCACAAATATCATATTCATCAATTTAGACTAGGGTTTACCATAGAAATCATATAAATTCATCATAATATCATAATTCAATGCTAATACAATCATAATTAGATATTATCCACTAGATTGTAATCATACCTAAATCCTACCCACAATGTAAGAAGAACCCTAGCTAGAATTGGGTTTTTAACTTCACAATTGGGGGAAACCTAGGGAGCTCTAAGGTTGGAAGATCCCATAGATGATTAATCTAACATACCTTAATTCAATCCCCTAATCAAGCTCTCATCAATAGAGGAAAATTTTTCCTCTTCTCTTCTCTTCTTCTTCTTCTTCACTTCTAGAGAGAGAATTTTTGGAGAGAATTCGGGTCCTAGATGAATGAGTTAAATGATTTAGTTTAGGGGTCTATTAGGCTTATATAGGTTTTTACATAACTAACTAACCGACCTCCCTTAACCCCTAATTAATTAATGATTTAACCCCCAAACCCCTAACTAAAAACTAAAATCTTGAAAATTGTCCTCACTCACGAAACCACCACCCACGGACCGTGGGTGGGGTCACGGAGCGTGATGCACCTCTGTAGATTATTGTTCTGAGGCTGAAAATGCAGGCCTGTGCAAGCCTTGACCCACGACCCCAACCTATGGGGCGTGGGCCCACCTACGGCCAGTAGATGACCAAGCGTAGGTTGCTGCAATTTTGGCAGTTTTAGGTCTGTTTTGAGGGTCCTCCTCAAGACCCCTTGGGTGGTCCTTGGGGAGTCATAGCCTGACACCCTAACCCTTAAACCTCCCTTCTAAGTACGGGAATCATTATTATGAGTCTTAATCCTCACACCACACTCCGAAACTCTTACAAAAAACTCAAGAACTCTCTAGTTCAACTTACTAGTTCCGGGGTATTACATTATCTCCCCCTTGGGATCATTAGTCCTTGAATGACGATTCTAAACACTTTTTAAAGTCACAAATCTTAAACTAGCAGCCCATCATGCATTCACTACATCTAAATGCACACAACCTAAGCAAGAAAACTTAAATTCCAAACTAAACACATTCAATGCAACACAAAGGTGTAGGAACTACTTCTACCAACCCAAAATGCATGAAATTCTATCTTTACTCATTTTTAAGGAGGAACTAACATCTCCTAACTAAAACATGCTCAATGCCCACTCATGGTGCCTAAATATAATTTTACTCTCAAAAAGCATTTATTCAAGGAGGAATCTTTCAACTCCAAAAATAAGGCATGCTCATATATTCATCTCATGAAGTCTATATGCAAACCTTAGTCAAATGCACTACAACATCAGGAAAATAATGCATATAAGTCATTTCTAACAAGACCTAAGCATTTTCATGAACATGTGTATTAGGAAGTCATGGCAACACACATGTCACACATGGTGTCATAAAAAAGCAAAACAAGAGGAACTTATCATCTCAAGCTAGAATAGGAATGGAAGGACAAGGATGAGGACATTGGCCCTTAGCCTCCCAAGTATCACGTTCAGATAAAACCCTCACTAAAGGACACTCCATGCTACTTCATGGAACAACTTCCTTGTTCTTCTATTTCTTAACTTGCCGGTCTAAGATTCCAATCGATACTTCTAATTTATAGAGGTTCTCTTTAAGCAACTTTGGCTCACAACAACCTCACCAACACCACTCAAGGTGAGAATTCAAGTCAACCTAAATCATAAACATCAAGAACACTCCTCGACCTTGATGTCTAAGTACATTATCTCCCCATTGGGAGCAAGCCTATACAAACTCTCTTAAGCATCAGTTCTATCAATTCTAAGGTTGGAGCAAGTTATCACTAACCTTTCACTTCCATCACACAAGATGATTCTACACCAAGGTGGATTACACTTCTATTCTTCTTAGAGGATTCTATTCACTCAAACCATCTAGGAATTACTTAAACACCCTACTCAACCAATCTATCAACATACCTCAAGATTCATCATGACTAAGTCGGGTTCTACCATCTACTAAACATAACCATAATGCAACACATTCATACTATAGACAACATCACAATCTATCATCTCAAATCTATCAAGTCACATAGCCATAATTGGCATCACAACCAACCTTTCTCCCTCACTCCTCATAGCATAAGCTATTCGAGTAGTCATATCCTAAAGACCATTGGGTAAGGAATATGAGAGAGACCATATAGAGTTAAACTCTATGGCACGACTTGGAGAATGAAGAAGTGAAGTTTCCTAAGCATCCAATAGCCTCTTATTCATAAATGTTATGTGCTTAACATTTATGAACAAGACTCTACTAGACGTGGTCTGAGACAATCCTAGAACCATTCTAAAACGTGTGCTCTGATTACCAAGTTTGTCATGACCAAAGGGTATACCCTAGGTGTAACACGGAGTACTTGACACCCAAGGGGTCTCATACAATCCCTTAGAATATCATAAACATAGGTAATAGAAAAATATGGGAAAATTTAAATATTTTCTTTACAATCAAAATCATTTTCATAAAGCAAGCATAAGTCTTTATATACTTTGTTTCAAACCATCTAATACAACTTTAGAATAAACTCTTGGGACACAGCCCATACAATAGTCTCAAAAACATGAAGTAAATGACATAAGGAAATGGTGGGTGTTCTCCTCGAAGTTATGAGGACTCAAAAAAACCTTCAACTCCTTAGCTTCTTAGAAACCTAGCTGCAAGATAGCACTCAAGTCTCCAAACCCTAAATTTTATTAGAATGTAGGCAAAGTACGCACTAGTACAGAATGTACTTAATATGTTAGCTATCATAATCATAAGAGCATAAGACAAGGATTAGTCAATATAATACATAATCCAAAATCATATGAAATACTTCATGAAACATAAACCATAAGCATAAGAGACAATATCATAATCATAATAAGCAAAGTCTCCAACATAAGCATCATATAAGCATAATTTGACTCTTAGTCATCTATACCATAGTTGAACCATTTTCAAGTAACCTTAAAAGCATACATGTGCAAAGCATGAATAGCATCCCATAATACCACCCAAGCATAGTATCCCTTTTTGGTCATCTTAATCATAGTCTATATGCATGGTTAAGTCTTAAGCCTATCTACCATAAGGGCATCATACTTCTAAGTAACCTCAAAGCACACTTGTGCAATGCATGAAAGGCATCCCATACTTCACACTAAGCATAGCCTTGAAGTCATCCTAGTCATATTCACCCTCATTTGGTATCACTATTTGCTCACTTCATGTAGACAAGTGAACTATCACTTTTAGTCAATCACATCTTGGAAGGCATCTATAGCAACAATCTATCAAGCATAACTCATGTAAGACAACACTCATTCGGTAACATTTAGGCATACTTTTGCAATGCATGCGTATCATCCCATACTACCACTCATACTAAGTACTATTTTAGGTCATCATACTCATATTCCTTAATTAGAGACTAGCCCCTTTTGAAAGCATGGGAACTCTACGAGACACTTTACTAAGTCTATCTTAGTTCCTTCTTGTTTTGAACCCTAAGAGATACTATACTAGGTACATCTTAATTCATCAAGTTTGAACTCTTGGAGATGCTACTTAAAGCATAATCTAAGTTCATCAAGCGTGAACTCTTGAAGATGCTACTTAAAGCATAATATTCGTTCATTATTAGGCTGGACCCTATGAGATACTTCTTCTAGCATGTCTAGGTTCATTATTATCATGGAATTTGTGAGGTATGACTTCACGTATCAGGACACTACTTCCAATTCAAGTGCCAACGATCGCGAGTAGTAATATAACCCAACCAAGGGTTGGTATCATTCCCACAGGGAGCGATTAGTAGTCGAGAATCAAATATAAAAGTAATATTAAGTTCAAATCAATCATAGCTATAAATATTTATGAATAAAAACATATTAAATCAAAAAGGTGACACAAATGTTAATTATCAATGGGGGGTTTTGTATTCAACTAATAAACAAAAATAGCAAAAATATAAAGATGTGAAATAGGGAGACGGGATTCTTGGGATGTGATAGGAATATGGGATAAAATAAGCAATCAGGTAAATGCTATTGATAGTAAATTGCTGAAATTTTCTCTCGAACAACTTACCCCCGAATCAACTCGGTTTCTCTCGAACACCGAGTTGCAACATCTAAGCACAGCCTTCACCTTAGCACATTCACTCTCTGGAGCTGAATGTGTGGGAGAAGGCCTAGGATTCACTCTCTCGAACTGAACCCATGACGACCCAATAACCACTGGCTATCGATTTAGTAGTCTTGGTTTTAAAACCACTCTCTCGAGCAAGCCAAAAACATGAAGATGAAATCGTATTTGCAACTACAATTCCATTAAGTTCAAACACGACTACTAAACGAAATCACATTTAAACAGCAACTAAACTATCAATTAGCAATACCCAACAGTAAATTCAACCCATATTCACAAAATCACACCCTAAGAATTGAGGTTTTAGCTAGACATGAAAAATAGATAGAAACTGATACCAAAAAGTGTTTCCATCAAGTGGGTATGATAAATAATGTCTTTAAACACGTCAAGGATGAAGATTCTTCAAGACCCAATTCCAATTTCTTGGAGATGAAAACCTTCAAGACTCAAGAACAATGTCTCCCAAAAACTCTAAGAACTAAAACTGAAATATTCTAAGTCTCAGATCAAAAATACAATAATATTTCACTTTCTAGATACTAAGCTAAAGATTTAAATGGGTATTTATAGATTTTGAAAATTTGTGCTGCAAAGGACCACTCGACGCAGTAAGTCGGGATCGTCGATACACTCGGTGATCCGCCCTTTGATCTGATTCATCGCCTTTCAGTTTTTGCCTTCAGCATCTTCGCGTTTTGAATCATTGGGCGATAAAGTACAGCTTCACGGAACTGCTCGGCGACGTGATGAATGCTCCTTTTCATCGCCGAATTAATCTTTTCCTTCAGGGCTCACAAAGGAACATTAGGCGAGACTAAGACCATTCGGTGACTCGCCTAATGCATTAGGCGATCCTTAGGCCTTCTTTTATTCGTCTTTTCAGTCGTCTTGTTCCTCTTTGCCAAGTAGTGTCCATGTTTTGCCTCAAACTCCAAATACCTGAAACTTTGGATTTACATCAGTTATTGAGACAAAATATGCATTTGAGGACACTAAATATATCAAAATAAAGCCCTAAATGAGTCCAAATTGTGGACTCATCAACACCCCTAACTTAAACTTTTGCTTGTCCTCAAGTAAAACTCAAGTTCAGCAGTTCAAAGAGGATGTTTCAAACAGTGCTACACAAGACTCAATCATGAATGCACATAAAAAGACTCAACTTACTCAAGCATGGATCAATTTTGCACTCAAAGACTCAAGTTGTGACACACCATTATCAAAGATTCTCAAGCTCACAATACTTTCTTCTAATGCAAGTTCAAGCTCAACAACAGTGTTCAAATGCCCTCACACAAAGAATGGTTCCATTTTCACACACAATGGTTTAATCATTTAAAGTTCCAGAATCAAATGCAACGCTCACACTCATAAAGAAGAACACTATGCATGCTTTCACCCATAGGTTTGCCCATATTTTCCAATGGACAATTGTTTCAGCTCACTCAAGTTCAAGAAGGTCTTTTCAAGGTTTGTAATAGGCCTGAGTGCAAAGGTATGGTCATTTAGGCTCAATGACTTTCATCCTCATGAAATGTGGTGCTCACAACACTTACTTTCCTTTTTCTCATCAAGTTCATTTGTGCTCACAAGTCATCCCATTATTCACTTTCCATTGTTTGTTGGAGACCCCATTTCTTTTTGTATTTTCATATTTTATTCCACAACTTTTTCTTTTTCTTTTTCTTTCTTTTCTTCTTTTTCATCTCTCTTTTTTTTGGTATGGGGGGGTTCCATTTTTTCTCAACACATGGATAGAAGGGAATTTTCTTGCACTTTTTGACTTGCCTTCTCTTTTCACCACACCCCAAGTTGGCTATTCAATCAACGACAAATCAAGAGAATTATAGGTAGTGTATTAAGAAAGGTCATGTTTTCATGAAGTTTCTTCCAAAGAAGGATAGGGCTCAAGGGGTGTTCAAAAGAGGTTCACACACTCACAAGGTAGGCCACAAAAGAGGTATATGTCAAATTGGCTCACACTCTTCGAAGTTGCCTAAAATCATATCAAGATATAGCCTTACTTAGTCGACCGGACCTCAGGGGAAATTCTAGGTGTTATCATGCATGGTTCACACTAAGCTCATCACACAAGGCATCGACACCAAAGTCAAACAAGACTTCACACTTTTGCTATTGTGCAACGTTCATCACAAGAGAATCAATTTGATACTTGGCTAGTCACAACGAGATGCAAAGAGTTCACATATTGTCTATGTAACTTCACTTGGTCTCATTGTAGCCGCACAATCATGTTCGTTCGATTATGAGCACTATTTGAGTCATCGATATTGATCAAAACTGAGACTCAAATTTGCTAAAGAACAGCCACATTCAAGTACATACAAGAGTGGGCGAAATTTTTGGAAGGGTCAAAATCATTTACAATTAAAGCAAAAGGAGCCACAAGCTCAAACATCCACAAAAAGTAGTGTAAAACACAATACTTAAGCTCAAAACCCAATATCAAAACAAAAATCACGAATAGCACACAAAGGTGGGTCTCACCCAACCTCAAATAAAAAATATTTGTCCTCAAATGCAAACAAAATTATCCAACATTCAAAATAAACTAAGACAGAGAGGGAGGTAAAGAGGGGATCATGTCTAAGCAGTCGCTCTATCTGTCTGGTCATCAGTGCTCGGAGTCCCTTTAAAAGGAACAATAGCACCAGACTTATCAGGGGTTTCTACAGGTGCATCCGCCAAAAAATTTTGCAAAGCTATGTAGATTCCCCGGGCCTATGAAGGGATAGATGGGTCTCATGGATTAGTCTTCCTGTTGGCACTAGGTCTTTTGCCTTTACCTTTGTTTCCAGGTGTAGGTTTTTGCTTTCCCTTCTTGGGAGGAGTCGACCTCCCCTCATTTAATTTTAAATTATGTGTTCTTATTAGTTGGGGTGGCATGACTCTTCCAACAACTTTAGGTCTAGCCATGTCTGCAACTTCAAGACAAGGTTAGAAAAACATTCAATAAATGCATAGAAAATCAGTTGCAGGTAAACTCGCCGACTCGTTTGGTGAATCACTGTCGTCATTCGATGATCAAGGGTTAGTCCATTGAAAGTTATAATGCAAAGGGATACAAGGGAACAGACAAGGGCGAGAAAGAAGGCTTTTGGCGAGTCGTCAAGGGTCTTTGGTGACCTCCAGCTTCTCACCAAAAGTTACATAGCCCATCAGCACATAGAGCATAAAATTAAGGGCGAGATGGGGACATTAGGCGAACCGCCAAGAGGTTCGGCATGCTAGACCCAGCTCGCCAAATGACCTAACGTGCCTATTTTCAACCCAACTTCTTGAATTCAATCCCACAACTCCCGAAAACAAAATCAAAGCATGCACAACTCTTATTAAGACTAGACCCGTAGCACTCAAAGTCATGCAAGCACAACCTCACAAAATTTAATCTATTTTAAGAGCTAAAATTTGGGATTTCAGCAACGGGCTAGGTGTTCAAATTAAAATAGGTGATCACACGAATTAATTCTAGCAGAGATGCCCAACATACTTCAACACGATAATATCATTGCATTTGAGTACTAAATCGATAAAAATAGCTCAGGGTTTGGAAACCAACCTTTAATGATGACTAAATTAGAATTGAATCGCTAGGCAGCAATATAATCCAAGTTCTGAGCACAAATCGAGAACTAACACACTTAGAGAATGCAAAAATATAGGGAATAATGTATAGGTGTGAGGTCGGAAAAATTAAAATGCATAAAACTGAAAGAGTTTGAGAATTTAAACCTTTGGCTTAAAAAATTGTCCAGTTCCTACCCATTCGGCGACATTAGTCGTGATCACCAAACCATTCAGTGTCACGCCGAGCAATCACTTACCTCGCCAAGTTTTACAGAACCCCCAGTCAATTTGGGAGTCCAAACGGCGGTAAGACTCAGAATCACCGACCAGGTCGACAATTCGCCAACAATTTCTTGGGCACGCCGAGTTTTACAGATTCTCTCTTAAATTTGTCTTGAGTCCTACAGTGGTCTGAGTCGGGGTCGCCAACCTCATCGGCGATGTGACGACTGGACCATTTTGCTCGCCAATCTTCTTCTTTCCTATCACTTCCCACTCTTCATCCTGCACAACCAACACACCATTATTTTACAAACAAACAAAAAGCAATAAAAAGGGTTTTGGGTTGCCTCCCAAACAGCGCCTTAGTTAATGTCGTGGCATGACGCAAGTCCACCTTCAAACATCATTCTTGGGGCTAGCCATAGTATCACTAGGCAAACCCCTTTGATGTCTCAGATTGAGATGAGATGATATATGACCCATTTGGGTCTCCAACTATTTTATCGACACTGAATGGGAGGTGACGGTCTAGCTAAGGGTAGACACATCTTCTTTCATTTTTTTTTAAATCTTGGCTGACCCTTCAACTTTGTTGAGGATACGAGAGAGCATATCCTTATACCTACCACATTCCGAATCCTTTGGCTTTTGGCGCTCATGGGGAGGCATATACCTATCCTTCTCCCCATCCTTCCAATTCAGATTACGGTCCCTCCATTCACGATCTCGATCCCTCCAACCTTCATCCCTAGCCCAACCTTGATTACCACTCTGCCTCAGGTAGTTTGAACGATAGCCACTGCCTTGGTTAGCTAGTAAATTTACCTCTTCATTATACAAGGCTTCAAACTTGGACTCCTCCGGATTAGCACACCCGACACCCACGGCATTGACACTACAACCACTAGCTCCCATGACATTTTTAGATAAAATATCAAGTTGTGTCATGATCTTGGCCATGTTTTGGTCTCTCTTTTGGTCCTTCTCCATCTGCTCCTTAGTCAGTTTGAATGTGAGAGGGGAGACTTGGTCTTCACGGGTATACCACGCTCTATTTATGGTAGTCATGTCATCCAAGAGCTGAGCCGCTATCACATAAGGTTGTTGCATCAAACCTCCCAAAAAAAGTTGGTCAGCCACACCCTTATTTACCAAGTCAAGACCTCGGTAAAAATACTGCAGCAAAACGTTATTAGGCAAGACATGAGTTGGGCATTGAAGCACCAACTTCTTGAACCGCAGTCAAGTTTCATGTAGTGGCTCAACTTCTAGACGCTTAAAGCTCTGAATGTTATCGAAGAGTCATCATCTTCGAAGGAGGGAAAAACCGCACTTGAAATGAGGTAACCAACTCCTCCCACAAAGTGATTGATTCACGTGGCAGTTCAGCCAGCAACTTGCACATCTCTCCCATCAAAGAGAATGGGAATAACCTCAACAAGACCGACTCTTGGGAGATGTTCTTGAAAGAGAACGATCTGCATACATCCACGAAGTTTCTAATGTGCTCATAAGGGTCCTCATGAGCCAACCCACTGAAAATCCCCTTTAGTTGAAAGAGTTGCAACTTAGTACTCGTGATGTGAAATACTGCATTCCCTTCGGCCATAGGCAACTGAATGGTACCAATACCACCCATGAGATGGGGGTCATTAGCATGAGGCTCGTTGTCATCGTTGAGGTTTTTGATGTCATCTTGATGGCCTAGTTGGCTACCATTGTTGTTGTTTACGCTCATACTTCCTCTTTTCAACACAAACAATCAAAACAAAACTAAAAATTAAGTAAGTAGAACTATTACTAACAAGACCAAAATTCAACTTAACTACAATTTCTCAACTAACACCATTCCCCGGCAGCGGCGCCTTTTTGACTTCACGTATCAGGACACTACTTCCAGTTCAAGTGCCAACAATCGTGAGTAGTAATATAACCGAACCAAAGGTTGGGATCGTTCCCACAGGGAGAGGTTAGTAGTCAAGAATCAAATAGAAAAGTAAAATTAATTTCTAATCAATCATAGTTATAAATATTTATGAATAAAAACATATTAAATCAAAAAGGTGACATGAATGTCAATTATCAATGGGGGTTTTGTATTCAATTAATAAACAAAAATAGTAAAAATATAAAGATGCAAAATAGGGAGACGGGATTCTAGGAATGTGATAGGAATATGGGATAAAATAAACAAACGGGTAAATGCTATTGATAGTAAATCGCTGAACATTTGTAACTAAGCTAGACTTCAATGGGGGTAAATTTTCTCTCGAACAACTTACCCCGAATCAACTCAGTTTCTCTCAAACACCGAGTTACAGCATTTAAGCACAGCCTTCGCCTTAGCCCATTCACTCTCTCGAGTTGAAAGTGTGGGAGAAAGCCTAGGATTCACTCTCTCGAGCTGAACCCACGATGACCCAATAACCACCGGCTATTGATTTAGTAGTCTTGGTTTTAAAACCTCTCTCTCGAGCAAGCCAAAAAACACAAAGATGAAATCGTATTTACAACTATAATTCCATTAAGTTCAAATACAACTACTAAACAAAATCACATTTAAACAGCAAATAGACTATCAATGAGCAATACCCAACAATAAATACAAACCATATTCACAAATTCACACCCCAAGAATTGGGTTTTTATCTAGACATGAAAAAGAGATAGAAATCAATACCAAAAAATATTTCCATCAAGTGGGAACGATAAATAATGTCTTCAAACACGTCAAGGATGGAGATTTTTCAAGACCCACTTCCAATTTCTTGGAGATGAAAACCTTCAAGACTCAAGAACAATGTCTCCCAAAAACTCTAAGAACTAAAACTGAAATATTCTAAGTCTCATCTCAAAAATACAATAATAATTCACTTACTAGATACTAAGCTAAAGATTTAAATGGGTATTTATATTTTTTGAAAATTTGTGCTACGAAGGACCACTCGGCGCAGTTGTCGAGATCATCGATACACTCGGTGATCCGCTCTTTGATATGGTTCATCGCCTTTCAGTTTTTGCCTTCAGCATCTTCGCATTTTAAATCATTGGGCGATAAAGTACAGCTTCACAGAACTGCTCGGTGATGCACCCACTGCTCTTTTTCACCGCCGACTTGATCTTTTCCTTCAGGACTCAGCACACTGGAACATTAGGCAAGACTAAAACCATTCGGCGACTCGCCTAATACATTAGGCGATCCTCAGGCCTTCTTTTCTTCATCTTTTCAGCTGCCATGTTCCTTTTTGCCAGGTAGTGTTCATGTTTTGCCTCAAACTCCAAATACCTGAAACTTAAGGATTTACATTAGTTATTGAGACAAAATATGCATTTGAGAACACTAAATCAATCAAAATAAAGCCCTAAATGAGTCCAAATTGTGGACTCATCAAGGTACTACCTTAAGCATGTATAAGTCCATTTATACTCTTGAACACTATGAGGTATTTCACTAAGCCTATCTTAGTTCCTCATAATTTCAAACTCAAGGATATACTACATTAAGTACATCTTAGTTCATCAAGCTTGAACTCTAGGAGATGCTACCTTAAGGCATAATCTTAGTTCACTAAGGTTGAACCCTAAGAGATGCTTCCACAAGCATAATCTTGGCCCATTTAGTTTGATCTCTAGGAGATGCTTCTTCAAGCACAATCTTAGACCATTAAGTTTGATCTCTAGGAGATTCTTCTTCAAGCACAATCTTAGAACATTAAGTTTGATCTCTAGGAGATGCTTCTTCAGGCACAATCTTAGACCATTAAGTTTGATCTCTAGGAGATCCTACATCATGCACAATCTTAGCCCACTACTTGTTTTGGAATCTAGGATATGCTACATTATGAATAATCTTAGCCCATGAGGTATGAACTCTAGGAGATACTACATTGAGCACAATCTTAGTTCATTACTAATCATGTTTAATTAGGATGTAGAATTAACTGACATGACAACATATGAACTATCACATGATCTCTCATGGTGTTACCCACACCATCAAGGGTTGGTCCACTTGCCTAAGGTAGGATCGATTTGTTAGCCTAGTCGGATCCACTAGCTAACTTTCCTACGAGGCACGTAGTTTTGGGATACGAAGATTGCTACTAGAAACCCAAAACTCCACTAGGTGAGGCTTCCATCTCATGAGACACACTTTGGGAAATCCAAACTCTTCTAGGTGAGAGATCACATGTTGGGAGCCCAAACTCAACTAGGTGGGAACCTCCATGAAAGCCCAAACTCAACTACCTGGGAACCTTCATCTCATTTCAATATCCACTCGGTGCTAGGCCTAAATCACACAAGATAATCATTAAGTCTCTACTTTGACTCATGTAACACCCCATAAATTAGTTAGTTGAACTAGTGAGTTCTAGAGCCTTTGGTGTGAGGTTTGGAGTGTCGTATGAGGGTTAAAACTTGTAAAAATGGTTTTCGTACTTAGAATGACATGTTTAGGGGTTAAACATCTGGGTACGACTCTCCAAGGACCACCCAAGAGGTCCTTGAGGAAGACCCCAACACTTCCCAAAAAGCTATGAATACAGCTTGGCTCACGGTTGCAATTCACGGCCAGTAAGCTGGTCTACACCCCGTAGGTCATGGTCGTAGGTCAAAGCCTGCACAGCCCTGCAACTCCAAACCTCATTCCCCAAACCACGGACTCAAATCAGGCCCGTTAGACCCATCCATGGTCTGTGGATGGGGTCTCGTGAATGCAGCCAGTTTTTGGTAATTTAGTTTTAAGTGGGGGGTTAAGGGTGAGTTTAGAAATTAGTTTAGGGGTTAGGAGGGATGATTAGTTAGTTAATTAACCTACTATAAATAGTTAATAGACCCTAAACTAGTCAATTCAACTCATTCATCTAAAGACCACAAAACTCTCTCCAAAAATTATCTCTCTAGAATAGAAGAAGAAGAAGCAAAAGAAGAACAAGAACAAGAACAAGAAGAAGAAGAAGAAGAAGAAGAAGAAGAAGAGAAGAGGGAAGAAACGTAGGGCGATTTTCCCCATTGATTCAAGCTTTGTTTAGGGCTTTGATTGAAGGTATGTGAAGCTTATTCATCTATGGATTCTTCCACCCACAGAACCCCCTTAGAAATCTCCCAATTGTGGATAAAAAAACTCCATTCTAGCTAGGGTTGTTCTTACATTGTGGGTAGGGCTTGGGTTTGATTCCAATATAGTGGATAATACCTAAGTATGATTGATTTAGCTTTTTTTATTGATATTATGAGGCATTCATGTGATTTCTATGGTAAACCCTAATCTAAATTAATGAATTTGATCTTTCTGGGTTTATGCCATTAGAGGCAAAGTTGAAGGTTTAAAAGTGATCTTCCTAAATCAATGTCTTGAATACTAATTGATCATAGTTAGGATCATCTAATCATGAATTTAACTATACTTGACTGAATAGGAAGGATCTTGACTTGTGAAGTTAGAATTGAACTTTTATGAATCAATTATGACTAGAATCACTTAGTAGTAAAGAATGTGATTGAATAGCATGTAATTTAGACATGGATCAGGATAGAATAAATCAATCTTGAAAGTAGGGATTGTAGCCATCATTGTTAGGGATTTCAGGGAGAAGTCAATATGATGTGATCTTGTGGTGTATTCTCTTTCTCTTATACACTTAGACATGAATAATCTAGGAGAATCAAGTTCTCTCACATAGAAGGATTCTAGGTTGACTTAATAACCTAAAATGAATCAAATCATGTAAGATTAGAATATCTTGAAATTGTGATATATGATCTCTTCTTACGTAGCTTGACTTGGTAAGATATGACCAAGATAGAATAGCTTGTAGTTGAGGCATATGTTTCCTTCATAGCTTGACTTAGTAGGGTAAAACCAAGGTTGATAGCTTGGGATGGAGAATCTGCACTCTCCTAAGGTAGCTTGGCTTGGTATTGTAAGATACATGTCAAGGGTAGCATGAGTTAGTCATGGTAGCCTAGGATTGAGGATTTATACTCTCCTATGGGTAGCTTGAACTAGCATTGTTAGGATGCATTCATGGTAGCTTGACTTGGTTTGGCCAAGACTATTTCATGGTAGATTTAGGATTGAGGACTTATACTCTCCTAAGGGTAGCTTAGCATTGAGGATCCATACTCTCCTAAGGGTAGCTTAACCTTGTATTGTAAGATGCATGGCATGGGTAGATAAAGTTAGGTTATTCATGGTAGATTGGGATTCAGGACTCATACTCTCCTAAGGATAGCTTAGGGTTGAGAATCACACTCCCCTATGGATAGCTTGCATTTGTAATCTAGTACACTTTTAAGGGTAGCATGACTTAGTTGGTTTAGTACTATTTAATGGTTGCTAGGATAGGACACTTGTACCTTTCCCAGAGTAGCTTGGACTTGCATGTTAGTGTGTCTTCCGAGATAGTTAGCTTAGCTTAACCTAGTTATGTTAGTAAGATGATAGCATGGTTTAGACTATTAGGGGGTTATTCCTCGGTAGCCTTGAAGAGGTAAATAAACTAGAGGGATTAGTCCCTAACTAGTGAACATTCATGGTAGTCTAAAGAAGTACTTAGTGTGGGTAGTAGTATGGGATGTTATCCATGCATGGCACAAGTGTCACTTGAGGCTAGTTGTGAAGGGTTCCCTTATATAGTATTACTTAGCTTGGGTTGTTTCCATAGTTGCCTTCCAAGATATGATTGACTAAGGTGGTAGTTCCCATTTCTATATGAAGTAAGCTTTTCGTAAGACCAAAAAGAGGGTGAATATTACTAATATGACTCCAAGGCTATGCTTAGTATGAAGGGTAGTATGGGATGCCTTTCATGCATCGCACAAATGTGTCTTGAGGTTCTTTAGAATTATAGTACCCTTATGGTAGAAAGACTTCTGACTTAACCATGCACATAGACTATGATTAAGATGACTAAAAAGGGATACTTGGCTTGGGTAGTATTATGGGATGTTATTCTTGTCTTGCACTTGTATGCTTTGAAGTTACTTGAGAATGGTGCTATTATGGTATGGATGACCAATGATCAATTATGCTTATATGATTATGACTTATCTCCTATGCTCATTAACTATGTCTTATGTTGACTTACGTTTATATGATGCTTATGTTGGAGACCATGCTATGAATATGTTATTATCTCGTATACTTATGTCTTATGTTGACTAACCATTTGAGATGCTCTTATGATGTTGTGCTAGTTTTCATACTTGGTACATTTTGTACTAACGCATATTGCGTACATTCTAATCAAATGTAGTATTCAAAGATTTTAGAGCTACTTGGAGTTAGGTTTCTAAAAGTTGAAGATCTTGGTGAGTCCTCATAGCTTTGAGGACAAAACCCACATTTCCTTTATGTCTTTTATAATCATGTTGAGACTATTATATGGGTTGTGTCCCAAGAATTTATTCTACAAAGTTGTATTAGATGGTTTGGGACAAAGAGTATAGAAAGACTTCCGCTTGTTGATTTTATGAAATATGACTTTGATTGTAAAAGTTTTAAATTGTTCCGTATTTTCAATTCTATTACCTATGTTATGATACAAAGGGCTTATATTAGACCCCTTCGGGTTCAAGTACGCCGTGTTACGTCTAAGGGGTACCCCTGGGTCATGACAAACTTGGTATCAGAGCATAAGTTTTTGGGATAAATTTTAGGATGTCTCAAACCACGTCTAAGTAGCAACGTATTCATGGGTATAAGTCGCGACACATTTTCTGAGTAAGACGCTATTGGATGTTTAGGAAATCTCTCTTCTTCATTCTCTTAGTCATGACATTGAGTTTGGCCTAAGTAGGTCCTTCTTCTAATATGTGCCCGTTGTTTTTCAGGGTATGGCTAATAAATGGGTGAATGCTAGGAGAGAAGGAGAAGACAATGGGGATCAACAGATTCCTCCCCAAGTTCCACATCAAGGTCCTCCTCAAGCTCCGAATGACCCTCCAATTGGGAATGCCACTCTGGAAGAATTTAGGACTTCTATGCAACTATTGGCTCAAGCCTTAACGGCGCAAGCCAATAGAGAGGTGGTGGCTCCAGCAAACCGTATAGGAGGGATGGGTGCTTTTCGGGTGAGAGAGTTTTTAAGAATGAACCCTCCAGAGTTCTACGGCTCCAAAGTGGAAGAAGATCCAAATGGGTTCATAGAGGAGGTTTATAAGGTGCTAGCAATCATGGGGGTGTCTTCTATTGAGAAAGCGGAACTAGTCACCTATCAATTGAAGGACATTGACCAAATTTGGTATGAGAAATGGAAAGATAGTAGGCCGATAGGAGCGGGCCCTGTAGAGTGGGAAGCTTTTAAGTCAGAATTTCTAGATAGGTTCTTTCCCTGTGCGTTCAGCGAAGCCAAATTAGGACAATTCATCAACCTCAAGCAAGGTAGTATGAGTGTTAAGGAGTACTCTTTGAAATTCACCATTTTGTCTAAGTATGCTCCAAGCTTGGTAGCTAGTCCAAGGGATTTGATGAATAGGTTTATAACGGGGGTGTCCGATTTGGTAGAAGAAGAATGTCGTATGGCAATGCTTGTTGATGATATGGATATCTCACGCCTTATGGTGTTTGCCCAACAAATAGAAGAGTCAAAACTCAAGAAAGAGAGGGCTAGAGAAAGGAAGAGGTCTAGGGTGGATGATGATAAGTCCTTTCATGATGGGTCCAATGGACATGGTCATTCTAGAAATCGACAAAAAAAATTTGGACAAGGCTTTCCTAATGCTCCTAAGCATAAGGATGAGAGGGTGTCTACTCCTAGGCCACAAGGGATAAGTAATGAGTCCCTATGGCCCTCTTGTGCTAGGTGTGGTAAGAGGCATGAGGGTAGGTGTTTGGCTGGTAGAGAGGGTTGCTTTAGTTGTGGTGAGAGTGGACACATGATGAAAGATTTCCCTAAGGCTAAGGTTACAAGAAGAGAAGGTAAGAAAGTTGCCTCTAGTAGTGGGGATGTGGAGCCTCAAAAGAAGAATAGGTTTTATGCTCTCCAATCTAGAGAAGATCAAGAGTGATCTCCTCATGTCCATTCCAGTATGTGTTTCATGCTTTAGTAAATTTCCAGATTTCTTGTCTTTGTGACTTGTTATGTTGGATTTTGAAGTTATTTTAGCATATATGATGTTTAGAAAAGTTTGTGTAGGCTTACTCCCAAGTGGGGGATAGTGTGCCTATCTAGTAGGGTTATTGTATGCATTATGTGTTGCCATGATTTCCTTATATGCATGATCATGAAATTGCTTAGGTCTTGTTAGAAATGACTTTTATGCATTGTTTCCTCATGTTGTGGTGCATGTGAGTAGAGTTGCATATAGGCTTCATGAGTTGGACTATGAACATGCCCTAGTTTTGAGTTGAATGATTTCCTTAATGGATAAATACTTATGAGGTGAACTTTGCATTAAGGCTCCAAGTGTATGTGTTGAGCATGTTGTAGCTAGGAGATGTTAGTTCCTCCTTGAGAATGAATAGATATAGAGTTTAGTGCATTTTGGGTTGGTAGAATTAGTTACTACTCCCTTGTGTCGCTTTGAATGTGTTTAGCTCAGAATTTAAGTTTTCTTCCTTGATAGTGTGAATTAGATTTAGTACATGCATAATGGGTGGCTAAGTTAGAGTTTAGACTTTATAAAGTGTTTAAAGTGTCATTCGAGGATGTATGTTCCCAAGTGGGGGATAATGTAACACCCCATAAATTAGTTTGTTGAACTAGTGAGTTCTAGAGCCTTTGGTGTGAGGTTTGGAGTGTCATATAAAGGTTAAAACGTGTAAAAATGGTTCCCGTACTTAGAATGACATGTTTAGGGGTTAAACCTCTGCGTACGACTCCCCAAGGACCACCCAAGGGGTCCTTGAGGAGGAACACAACACTGCCCAAAAAGTTGTCAAAACAGCTTGGTTCAGGATTGCAATTAACGGCCAATAGGCTGGTCTACACCCCGTAGGTCATGGTCATAGGTAAAGGCTTGCTCAGGCGTGCAACTCCAAGCCTCAATCCCCAATCACGGACTCAAATCGCACACAGTAGACCCATCCACAGTCCATGGATGGGGTCTCGTGAATGCTGCCAGTTTTTGGTAATTTAGTTTTTAGTTAGTAGTTGAGGGTTAGTTTAGAAATTCGTTTAGGGGTTAGGAGAGGCGATTAGTTAGTTAAGTAACCTCCTATAAATAATTAATATACTGAAATTAATCACTTTAACTCATTCATCTAAAGACCCCAAAACTCTCTCCAAAAATCATCTCTGTAGAATAGAAGAAGAAGAAGAGAAGAGAAGAGGGAAGAAACGTAGGGCGATTTTCCCCATTGATTCAAGCTTTGTTTAGGGCTTTGATTGAAGGTATGTGAAGCTTATTCATCTATGGGTTCTTCCACCCATAGAGACCCCTTGGAAATCCCCCAATTGTGGATAAAAAAAAACCCCATTCTAGCTAGGGTTGTTCTTACATTGTGGGTAGGGCTTGGGTATGATTCCAATCTAGTGGATAATACCTAATTATAATTGATTTAGCTTTGATTATTGATATTATGATGAATTCATGTTATTTCTATGGTAAACCGTAATCTAAATTGATGAATGTGATCTTTGTGGGTTTATGCCATTAGAGGCTAAGTTGAAGGTTCAAAAGTGATCTTTCTAAATCAATATCTTGAATACTAATTGAACATATTTAGGATAATCTAATCATGAATTGAACTATACTTGATTGAATAGGAAGGATCTTGACTTGTGAAGTTAGAATTGAACCTTTATGAATCAATGACGACTAGAATCACTTAGTAGTAAAGAATGTGATTGAATAGCTTGTAATTTAGACATGGATCAGGATAGAATTAAGTTAAGCTTGAAATTAGGGATTGTACCCATCATTTTTAGGGCTTTGGGGGTGAAGTCAATATGATGTGATCTTGTGGTGTATTCTCTTTCTCTTATACACTTAGACATGAATAAGCTGGGAGAATCAAGTTCTCTCACATAGAAGGATTCTAGGTTGACTTAATAACCTAAAATGAATCTAAGTATGTTAGATTAGAATAGCTTTAAGTTGTGATATATGATCCCTTCTTGTGTAGCTTGACTTGGTAAGATAAGACCTAGATAGAATAGCTTGAAGTTGAGGCATATGTTTCCTTCATGTATAGCTTCGCTTAGTAGGGTAAGACCAAGGTTGATAGCTTGGGATGATGGATCTACACTCTCCTAAGGATAGATTGTCTTGGTATTGTAAGATGCATGTCAAGGGTAGCATGAGTTAGTCATGGTAACCTAGGATTGAGGATTTATACTCTCTTATGGGGAGCTTGAACTAGCATTGTTAGGATGCATTCATGGTAACTTGACTTGGTTTGGCGAAGACCATTTCATGGTAGATTTAGGATTGAGGATTTATACTCTCCTAAGGGTAACTTAGGATTGAGGATCCATACTCTCCTAAGTGTAGCTTGACCTTGTATTGTAAGATGCATGGCATGGGTATAGCTTGAGTTAGGTTAGTCATGGTAGCTTGGGATTGCGGGCTCATACTCTCATAAGGATAGCTTAGGGTTGAGAATCACACTCCCCTATGGATAGCTTGCATTTGTAATCTAGTACACTTGTAAGTGTAATATGACTTAGTTGGTTTAGGACTATTTCATGGTAGCTATGATAGGACACTTGTACCTTTCCTAGAGTATCTTGGACTTGCATGTTAGTGTGTCTTCCGAGATAGTTAGCTTAGCTTAACCTAGTTATGTTAGTAAGATGATAGCATGGTTTAGCCTATTAGGGGGTTATTCCTTGGTAGCCTTGAAGAGGTAAATAGACTAGAGAGATTAGTCCCCAACTAGTGAATATTCATGGTAGTCTAAAGAAGTACTTAGTGTGGGTAGTAGTATGGGATGCTATCCATACATGGCACAAGTATCACTTGAGGCTAGTTGTGAAGGGTTCCCTTATATAGTATGACTTAGCTTGGGTTGTTGCCATAGTTGCCTTCCAAGATATGATTGACTAAGGTGGTAGTTCCCATGTCTATATGAAGTAAGCTTTTAGTTAGACCAAAAGGAGGGTGAATATGACTAAGATGACTCCAAGGCTATGCTTAGTGTGAAGGGTGGTATTGGATGCCTTTCATGCATCGCACAAGTATGTCTTGAGGTTCCTTAGAAGTATAGTACCCTTATGGTAGAAAGACTTATGACTTAACCATGCACATAGACTATGATTAAGATGAGTAAAAAGGGATACTTGACTTGGGTAGTATTATGGGATGTTATTCTTGCCTTGCACTTGTATGCTTTGAAGTTACTTGAGAATGGTGCTATTATGGTATGGATGACCAAGGTTCAATTATGCTTATATGATTATGACTTATCTCCTATGCTCATTAACTATGTCTTATGTTGACTTACGTTTATATGATGCTTATGTTGGAGACCATGCTATGAATATGTTATTATCTCGTATACTTATGTCTTATGTTGGCTAACCATTTGAGATGCTCTTATGATGTTGTGCTAGTTTTCATACTTGGTACATTTTGTACTAACGCATATTGCCTACATTCTAATCAAATGTAGGGTTCGAAGATTTTAGAGCTACTTGGAGTTAGGTTTCTAGAAGTTGAAGATCTTGGTGAGTCCTCATAGCTTCGAGGACAAAACCCACATTTCCTTTATGTCTTTTATATTCATGTTGAGACTATTATATGGGTTGTGTCCCAAGAATTTATTCTAAAAAGTTGTATTAGATGGTTTGAGACAAAGAGTATAGAAAGACTTCCGCTTGTTGATCTTATGAAATATGACTTTGATTGTAAAAGTTTTAAATTGTTCCGTATTTTCAATTCTATTACCTATGTTATGATGCAAAGGGCTTGTTTTAGACCCCTTCGGGGTCGAGTACCCCGTGTTACGTCTAGGTGGTACCCCTGAGTCGTGACAACTCAAGTTTATGGGAAGGTGTTGTTGACAACCTACCCATGCTAATACCTCTTTTAGATCATGTGTGAACAACAATCACCGTCCATGACCTAGGTATAAAGGCTCTATAGCCTTAGGTTCAATTAGGTTGGAGAAGCCCTTCAACCTTAGAATCATTACTATGTGAGAACTCTTTCATGTTGATTTCATCTTCATACTTAATATCATGTCTAGAATTCTACATTAGACAAAGATATCATCATGTCCTAAGTGATTCTATCACTTCCTACCATCTATGATTCATAAGGTGAATTAGGTAGGTAAATATCTCTCATCACAATCCTATTCATTGGCCTTGTATTCACATGTAGGTTTTCCTCTCAAAGCCTTAGCATCTAGGATTAATCATGTTAGCTTCACTCTAAAGCCCTAGTGATCAACATTCTTTACTATACACATTATACTCAAGCTTTACTTCTTACTACCTTAATTCATACCTAGATTTCAAGGTATTCTAATCACATTCTTAATTACTAGGTGATTCTAGTCATAATTCACCATAAGGTTCAACTTTATCCTTATTAGTCAAGATCCTTCATATTCAATAAAGTCTAGTTCAATTCATGATTATATGATCTTATCCTTGAACAATTATTGCACATGACATTGATTTAAGAAGATCACCTATCAACCTTCAATTTCACCTCTAACGGCATAAATCCACAAATATCATATTCATCTATTTAGACTAGGGTTTACCATAAAAATCACATAAATTCATAATAATGTCATAATTCAATGCTAATACAATCATAATTAGGTATTATCCACTAGATTGGAATCATACCTAAACCCTACCAACAATGTAAGAAGAACCCTAGCTAGAATTGGGTTTTTGACTTCACAATTGGGGGTAACCTAGGGGGCTCTATGGTTGAAATAACCCATAGATGATTAATCTAACATACCTTAATTCAAATACCTAATCAATCTCTCATCAATAGAGGAAAATTTGCCCTCTTCTCTTCTCTTCTTCTTCTTCTTTACTTCTAGAGAGAGAATTTTTGGAGAGAATTTGGGGTCTTAGATGAATGAGTTAACTGATTTAGTTTAGGGGTATATTAGGCTTATATAGGTGGTTAAATAACTAACTAACCGACCTCCCTTAACCCCTAATTAATTAATGACTTAACCCCCAAACCCTAACTAAAACCTAAAATCTTGAAAATGTCCTCACTTACGAAACCACCATCCACGGATTGTGGATGGGGTCACAGAGCGTGTTGCACCTCCATAGGTGCTGGTTCTAAGGCTGAAAATGCAGGCCAGTGCAGGCCTTGACCCACAACCCCAACCTACGGGGCGTGGGTCCATCTACATCCAGTAGGTGACCAAGCGTAGGTTGCTGCAATTCTGGCAGTTTTAGGGCTGTTTTGAGGGTCCTCCTCAAGGACCCCTTGGGTGGTCGTTGGGGGGTCGTACCTTGACGCCTTAAACCTCCATTCTAAGTACAGGAGTCATTTTTATGAGTTTTAATCCTCGCACCGCACTCCGAAACTCTTACTAAAAGCTCAAGAACTCTCTAGTTCAACTTACTAGTCTCCGGGGTATTACATCAATGATCAAGTCTTAAAACAAGTTCAAAAGACTGTAAAGAGATATCTTCAAATGACTCGAAGAACTCTCAAGACTTGACTTTTAACTCTACCTTGAATTTGAATTATGGATTCAAGGGTTAGGATCTCATGTTATGGATGATCTCTCGATGTTTAGACGTACCTTAGAGTGTACAAATCAATTAGAAAACATTGGTACGATTCGAGGGACCTCATATGGAAAGAAGGTCGAAAGGGTAGAGCACCTAGCGACCTTGGTGCACTGAGTGGCGCAGGGTGCCAGACCCTGAACTACAGAAGGGGAGTTGGGACGGATTGAGTGGCATCGCGCCCCAGGATCCAAACTACAGACCCCACTTTCTGGCACGCCAGCCCCAGCCCAGAATTTTCCGACAAATGTTTTTACTCGTTTTGTGACCCTAATTCGCCTAGAATCGAATGGTTTTTTACCAAATCACTTAGAATCGAATACTTAACTTATGTACACGGTAATCTACTCCAAACTACCCTCAATTCACTAACTTCTGTCTCAAGAACTCATTAAACCCATCCTAATTCAAGAACGGAAACAATACTTTCAAGAAACAAATCAAGAACTCGAATTCTTCAACTCCAAGAACGAAAATTCGCTGAAAATAACATGATTGGCGTGTGGGTGAATAAACCCAACACTATGAGAACTCACAAACCTCTTAAGGATCAACCCTTGGCGAAAATCCACAAGAAAAATCTCAAGAACTTGATGAGAGCTTGAATCTTCTCCTCTTTTATTCTCTTCTTGAACTCCTCTCAAAACCCTAGAGAATTTTAGGATTTGTAAAACTGAACCAAATCACTTTAGATCCCTAAATATTACCAAATTTTGTTTTAATCTGATTGGCTAAGGAAAGGACCAAAATTCCCCTCTTAAATTTGGGTAACTTCCCTAAAATGGACACCCCAACTTCAAATAGGCATATCTCCCTCATACGAGCTTGAAAATTAGCAAACTTGGTGGCGTTGGAAAAATAATTCCAAGAAGTTTCATTTAATATCTTAAGGACCACCTAACTCATCTTGTAATGAATGTTATGTTCTTTTGAAGTTGACCCAGAACTCATAACTTATGTCTAACTTGCAAAATTTCAGATTTTTGTTATTTCCAAGTTAGTTCTTTCGATTCTTATCTCTTTTAGGTGTTACAATATCTCCCCCTTGGGAAAATCCGTCCTCGAATGAGATTACTCTAAGTAGACTAAGGGTGGCAACAGCTAACACCCAGCTCAAACACTTGATATGCAAAGCAACACAACATTTTTCAACTAAAATAAATGCCAAGAAAAGGATTAGTACCTTAATTTGGAATTTCTCTGATATCAAAGAGATATGGGTATCTCTTTTTCACATCCTCCTCGGTCTTCCAAGTAGCTTCCTCAACAAACTGATTCCTCCATAAAACCTTGACTGATGTTATCTCCTTGGTTCTCAACTTGTGAACCTGGCGATCTAGAATCTGAACGAGAATCTCCTCATAAGATAAACTGCCCTTAATACCAATATATGCAGTAGGTACGATAAGTGAAGGATTGCCCATACACTTCTTCAACATGGAAATGTTGAATACCGGATGGACTGCCGCTAACTCTGACGGTAGCTCCAACTCATAAGCTACATTGCAATTCCTCTTGGATATCCTGTATGGACCAATATACCGGGGACTAAGCTTCCCCCTCTTACCAAATATCATAATTGTCACGACCCAGGGGTACCCCCTAGATGTAGCAAGGCGTATAAGAACCCGAGAGGCCTCATACAATCCACTTAGCATATCATAACATAAAGTAATAGAAATGAGCGGGAATTTAAATCTTTTAAATACAATCAAAGTATTTTATAAAACGAGCGGAAGTCTAACAAAATTGTCTCAAACCATCAAAACAGCATGAATAAAGTCTTGGGTCACAGCCCACACAATAGTCCAAGACATAAAGGAAAAGCATAAAAGAAAGTGGTGATCACATCCTCGAACACAATGAGGACTCACCAAAACTTCACTTACTTGATCAACAACATAGCTAGCCACGAGTGTGAGAATCAATGTCGCTAGACCCTACATTTGATAAGAATGTAGGCAAGAATATGGGTTAGTACAACCATGTACTAAATATAATGGCTAGCATAAACAACATAACATATGAATTAGTCAACATAAGGCATAAGCATAATCAATACTTAATACACATCATAATAAAAGAGGAACGCTTCTTTAAGTAACCTCACGTATCCTTTGCCAAGACATGGGTCATCCGCCTCTAGTCAAGCTTACTTCACGGAAAGCATATCTAGCAGCACTCCAAGCAACTCATCTTCATATCATAGTCGTATCGTTCATACTTACTTTTAAAGACATGGGGATACGCCTCAATGTCTAGCTTATAAAGGATAATGGGTATTCTTCTCTTGCCTTACATATTTTAAGATTGCGGGTAGTCGCCTCCACAATCACATCATATGACACGGGTACTCACCTCCACATCATTTCATAAGGGTCATGGGTACTCGCCTCCATGTCCATTCATCATAGTAAGAATGTGGGGACTCACCTCTTGTTTAATTCTAAGGAGTATGGGAATCACCTCATATCCTTTCATATGGAGGTCAAGGGTAATCGCCTCTGGACTCATCATTCATTAAACATTTTAGTCTAGATTCATTTTAGGTGAGCAATCATCTCAACCTAAAATCATTCATGTGAGAAAACCTTTCACATTCATACATTCATAATTAAGCAATTCATGTGGGAAGTATCCCTTCTTCAACAATAACATCAATTACCAACAATTCATATCAGAAGTTTTACTCTCAAAGCCCTAATTCTCATGATCATCATCTGAGCTTTATTCTCAAGCAATTAGCATCATATTCATCGTATATGCTTTGATCTCAAGCAATTCTAATCATAACTCATCAATCCTATAAGGATATATCTAACCCGTAGAGTTTCCTTCACATGGCTTCAAACCCAACTATATCAATTCAACCCTAAAATCATAGGACATGCATGGGTACATTTAATTTCATCCTAAATATATGCAGTTCTATCAATTCAATCATAAACAATCATAATCCACTCAATTGGATCAACATTCATCATAACCCACAACATTGGAAGACACCCTAACTAGAATTGGGGAAATTCTTCTTCAAATTGTGGAATTCTAGAGGACTTCATGGGAGTAAGGATCTCATGGATGAAAAGCCATCATACCTTAGTCACAATGCCCACAGAAGCTTGACAATTGGGAGACTTGATATTGACCTAGCTTTAATCTCCTTCTTCTTCTTCCACCTTCTAGAGAGAGAATATTTGGGAGGAGTTTTGGGAGTTCTTTTGGGATTTTGAGAGAATGACTTACATTGGGGATTTTGGGGGTTAAAACTGCTTATATAGGTTTTTTAGACATAGGAAAAACGACACCACTTCAATTTAATTAAAACTGGAAAGTCCCTTAAATCCCTAAAATCATTGTCCAGCTCTGACCCACGAGACCACGACTGACGGGTCGTGGATGGACCGTAGGTCCGTCCTGGTCAATCGTGGTTGGGTTTAGAGACTTTTTGGACCACCCATGACAACCCTAAGCATGGGTCGTGGACCCATCCATGGGGCATGGGTCCTGGTCGTGCTTCTGCCTTATGCAGTGTTCTAGGATGCCTAACCACGAGGCCCATCTACGGGGCATGGTCCCAACCACAAGGCGTGGTTGGCCCTCATGGGTAACACATGGTAGTTCTGCAAATTTGCTACGCCTCCCTATTTTTGCTACAGGGTGTTACAATATCTCCCCCTTGGGAACATTCGTCCTCGAATGGCTTTCTAGGCACTTCTTTAAAGGCAATGACTCAGGACTAGCAACCCATTATGCATGCAACACATCTAAATTCACACAACCAAGGAGGGCCCATCAACTCCAAGTTAAACATATTCAATGCACCAAAAGGAAGTAGGAACTACATCTAACAACCCAATATGTATGAAATTCCAAACTCAAAAGCAATGCTCAACACAATTTCATGGAGCTCATACGCAATTCAATCTCAAAAATCATATCTAAAACATGTTCATCAACTCATCTCATGAAGTCTATAGGAAACTTATACTCAACGCACAACAACATGAGGAAAATCAAGCACATAAGTCATTTCTCTTTCTAAACTTAAGCTTATTCATGAACATGCAATTTAAGGAATTCATGGAAACACATAAACACACATGACTTAAAACATTAGCAAACAAAGAAGAATTAATTACCTCAAGCTAGAGAAAGAAAAAGATGAGGATACTGGGAAACCATATCGGCTTCGTCCTCCCAAGTAGCACCCTCAACTAGATGGTTTCTCCATAGCACTTTTACGGAAGCAACTTCCTTGTTCCTCAATTTCTTAACTTGCCGGTCTAGAATCTCAAACTTCTTTATATGAAAGGTTTTCTTTCACTCCCAACCCTTCTAGGGGGACTATGGATGTCGGAACTCCAACACACTTTCGCAACATAGAGACATGGAAAATCGGATGCACCGACGCCAACTCATTTGGAAAATCAAGCTCATATGCAACCTTACCAACACGCCTCAAAATTTGATATGGGCCTACAAAACAGGGACTAAGTTTCCCTTTCTTTCCAAATCTCATTACACCCTTCATGGGTGAGATTTTCAAATAGACCCAATCAAGCACATCAAATTCAAGGTCTCTCATTCTAACATTGGCATAAGACTTTTGTCAACTTTGGGCCGTTCTCAACCTCTCTCTAATAAGTCAAACTTTCTCAATATTCTAATGAACTAACTCGGGCCCTATCAAAGCAACCTCACCCACCTCAAACCATCCTATAGGAGATCTACACCTCCTACCATAAAGAGCCTCAAATTGAGACATGCCAATACTCGAATGGTACCTATTGTTGTAGGCAAATTCAATCAAAGGTAAATGGTCGTCCCAATTTTCCTTGAAATCAATTACGCAAGCCCTCAACATGTCTTCCAATGTTTGAATTGTTCTTTCCACTTGCCCATCGGTTTAGGGGTGAAAAGTTGTACTAAGTTTGACTTTAGTGCCAAAACCCTTTTGAAAGGAATTCTAAAACTGAGAAGTAAAGTGAGTACCTCTATCAGAGATAATGGACAAGGGTACTCCATGCAACCTTATTATCTCTCTCAAATATAGCGTAGCATAATCTTCCGCCATATAGGATACCTTGACGGGAATGAAATGGACCGACTTCGTCATTCGGTCAACTATAACCCAAATCCAATCATATTGGTGCCAAGTTCGTGGCAACCCTACTATGACGTGCATATTGAAATCTTCCCACTTCCAAGTAGGAACGCTTATGTCTTAAGGATAAACCTCCTGGTTTCTGATGCTCAACCTTCACTTGTAGGCAATTAGGGGACTTAGCCACAAATCCCGCAATATCCTTATTCATCCCATTCCACCAATAGACCTCCCGTAAGTCACGGTACATCTTGGTGGCTCCCGAGTGAATAGAATATTGAGAATTATGGGCATCAATCAAGATTTGTTCCCTCAAGTCATCCACATTTGGAACACATAACCGACCTTGATATTTAAGGACACCATCTCCCCCTTGGGAGAAAGCCTCAACGGACTCTCTAAATACTACTATTCTACCAAAGTCAGATCAAGACCTTGCTTTGCTTTAACATCGGCTACAAAAGATGATTCTGAACTTTTATGAACTATAATCCCACCCTTGGCGGAGTCTACCAATCGAACACCCAATTAGGCCAACCTATGGACATCTCGCGCCAACTATTTTCTATCATCATCTTCATGTGCAACACTACCCATCGATATTCGACTAAGAGCATCCGCTACTACATTCGCCTTTTCGGGTGATATAGGACACTCATATCATAGTCCTTCAACAATTCAAGCCACCTTCTTTGGCAAAAATTCAAGTCCTTTAAGGAAAACACATATTGTAATTTTTTATGATCAGTGAAACATCAACATGGACCCCATACAAATAATGCCTCCAAATCTTTAAGGCAAATATCACCGCTAATTCAATGTCATGGATAGGATAGTTCTTTTCATGAACTTTTAGTTAGCTTGAAGCATAGGTAATCACCTTGCCGTTTTGCATAAGCACGCATCCCAACCCCACTCTAGAGGTGTTACAATATACCACAAAGCCATATGTACCTTCTGGTAAGGTCAAAATCGGAGAGCAAGTAAGTCTATCTTTCAACTCTTGGAAACTCTTCTCGCAAGCATCCGACCATATAAACTTCTCCTTCTTTTGAGTCAAAGCCATCAATGGAGAAGAACTGGAGGATAACCCCTCAACAAACCTTTTATAATAACCATTCAAACCTAAGACACTTCTAATATTTGTCGGTGATAGAGGTCTAGCCCAACTCTTAATCGCATCCATCTTCTTTGGATCTACCTCAATACCTTTGCTTGGAAAAATATGGCAAAGAAAAGCTACGCACCTAACCAAAACTTACATTTACTAAACTTTGCATAAAGTTGGTGGTCCTTGAGAATTTGCAATACAATCCTCAGATGATCAATATGCTCATTCTCACTTCTTGAATAGATCAAAATAACATCAGTGAACACAATAACAAACATATCAAGGTATTGTGTAAACACCTATTCATCAAATCCATAAACGCCGTTAGGGCATTAGTCAAACCAAAGGACATAACCAAGAACTCATAATGACCATATCGGGTTCTAACAGCCGTTTTCAGAATATCTTCCTCTCTCACCCTTAATTGGTGATAACCCGATCGGAGATCAATTTTAGAGAAATAACTTGCCCCATGAAGTTGACCAATCAAGTCATCGATTCTCGAAAGAGGATACTTGTTCTTGATGGTTACTTTGTTCAATTGCCGATAATCAATACACATATGGAGTTAACCATCTTGCTTCCTAACAAACAACATCGGAGCACCCCATGGAGAGATACTCAATTTGATGAAACCTTTATCTAATAGATCTTTCAATTGTTCTTTCAAGTCCTTAAGTTCCATTGGAGCCATTCTATAAGGAAGAATAGAACAAAGTAACCATTGGGCGACGCGCCGAAGGGTTTGGCGATGGATCCTGCTCTTGCCAACACCCTGTAACTTTGGGAGGTCTAGGAGTCATCGCCCAAGTCATTGGGTGACGCACCAAAGGGTTTGGTGAGGGATCCTGCACCTGGCCTGGTCCTGTAGCATTAGGCAATCTGTAGGTCATCGCCCAAGCAATTGGGCGACACGCCAAATGCCTCCTGCTCACCAAAGTGCCAATGTTGACCAGTCTCTTCCGTTCACTTGCCCAAGCGATTTTCCACGCATGTGAACCTTTGTTTGCCAGCAATACAACCCCACAAATCTCCATCCTCGAGAACAATCCTTCAATACATTGGAGTTCCCAAGCTTGGCAATGATTTAAAAGTCTTGAGGCAATTTGTATTGCATCATAGGTACTCGCCTCCACATCATTTCATAAGGAGCATGGGTACTCGCTTTCATGTCCATTCATCATAGTAAGAACGTGGGGACTCACCTCTTGTTCAATTCTAAGGAGTACATGAATCACCTCATATCCTTACATATGAAGGTCAAGGGTAATCGCATCTAGCATCATCAATTACATAAGCTTTTAGTCTAGATTCATTTTAGGTGAGCAATCATTTCAACCTAGAATCATTCATATGAGTAAACCTTTCACATTCATACATTCATAATTAAGCAATTCATATAGGAAGTATCCCTTCCTCAACAATAACATCAATTGCCAACAATTCATATCATAAGATTTACTCTCAAAACCCTAATTCTCATGATCATCATCTAAGCTTTATTCTCAAGCAATTAACATCATATTCATCATATATGCTTCAATCTCAAGCAATTCTAGTCATAATTCATCAATCCTATAAGGATATATCTAACCCATAGAGTTCCCCTCACATGGCATCAACCCAACTATATCAATTCAACCCTAAAATCATAAGATAGGCATGGTTACATATAATTTCATCCTAAATACATGCAATTCTATCAATTCAATCATAAACACTCATAATCCACTCAATTGGATCAACATTCATCATAACCCATAACAATGGAAGAAACTCTAGCTAAATTGGGGAATTTTTTCTTCAAATTGTGGAATTCTAGGGGACTCCATGGATGAATAAGACATCATACCTTAGTCATAATGCCCACACAAAAGCTTGAAAATTGGAGACTTGAACTTGACCTAGCTTCATCTTCTTCCTTCTTCTTCTTTCTTCTAGAGAGATAATTTTTTAGAGGAGTTTTTGGGAGTTCTTTTGGGATTTTAAGAGAATGACTTAATTGAGTGAGTTTAGGGGTCTAAAATGCTTATATAGGTGTTCTAGGTTTAGTCAAAACGACACCACTTAATTCTAATTAAATCCAGAAAAGACCCTTAAGACCTCAACTCAACTACCCATTTTGTCCACACACGAGACCACGCTGACGGACCGTAGATGGACCAAGCATGGTCTTGAAAGAGATTTTCGCTCATCCACGGACCCCGTAACCACGGACCGTGGACCCATCCACGAGGCGTGAGTCCTGGTCGTGGTTCACTGCCTCAAGCAGTTCCCAAGGTGTCCACCAATGAAGCTCACCCACATGGCGTGGGTCCAACCACGGGCCATGGTTTGCCCTCATGGGTGACACCTGGGAGTCCTGAAATTTGCCAAGCCTTCCTCTTTCGGGTATGGGGTGTTACAGTACAAGTATCTTATTAAGTTGTGGAATAATTTATTCTCTCTTTGTTGTCTCTTCCTCAATTCTGATTCCATAAAAAATGGTTAAAAAGTTTTCACAACAATAAACACAAATATAATTCAATACAAATTCATAAAAGATAAAATTTAATAGATCATTGAACAAAATAAAAATTAAGTTGTCGGACAAAGTGATGATAGAAGGAAAAAAGACACAAAAAGAAGTAGGGTTGAACCAAAAAATTATCATGTTTGTGATAAGTTGTTTCAGAATTGAGCAGTTGAAATAGTTTTTCTTTTGACATGTTGAATGAAATAAATAAAAGTAAATTATAGTAATGTTTCATTTATTTTTTTGGTGAAGATCCAAAGTAGACTTTGAAGGAATCAACGAAGTTTCACAGAAATTAGGGATGAAATTTTTCACAAAAAAGAAGATACAACAATTGGTATGGTTTGCCTAGTTTTTATAGGTAGTTCCTGAAGAGACTCAAATGAAAGGCTGTAATAGTCTGAAGGGACACAAGAGTTGAAAAATGGGTTTAAATATAAAAATAAAGAAAAAATTAATTAAATGATAAATTAAAGATTTTTTATTACTAGTACTAATAGGACTTTTTAGTTATCGATATAATAACATTAGGTTTTTATCGATACTTAACAAATTAATAAAAAAAAATGAAAAATAAAAATGAAAAACGTTTTTTAAAATTCTTAATGTATTTCCCTTTAATTAACTAATATTCTTTCCATAAATATAATATTTTTGTAACTTGCAAGATATATTGATTCCCTAATTTTCTCCTAATCGGTTAAAAAGATCTCTCCTTCCTGAAATATCTCTTTCCAATATTTTCTCAATATAATCTTCTTACATAATTCAAGAGAAAAACAATTGTTCCTACTCTTCTTCCAAAAAAAATAAAGCTCTTTTCTTCCTAAAATATCTCCCCTTAATATTCTCACACAATTTTCTCCTTTAAATATAGTAAAAATTAAAGGAATCCCATAGTCTAAGATCTAAATTACATTCTCTCCCTAATAATTCTAATATTACCAAAATCCCTTGAAAATTGAGAAAATCGGATACATAGGTACCAAACAGATACATTATAAAAGATACTTGTTAACAATATGTTGTTGCACTAAAAAAGGAACAAATAACGTAAAATTTATTATTGTTATATTATTTTCCTAGATTAACGCCTAACTGATCATCATCATTCCATATCCTATTAGTGGACAGTTTCAGGATTTCAAATTTCAAAATTTCATCTTCTTCATTGAAGACGATTTTTTAACACTCGGTTGAAAAATTCATAGTTTCAAAAAGAAATTCGATACATGATGAATATATCTATTTTGTTGAGGCATTCAGGAATTTGGGCTAGCGAAGTTAATTATGAAGGATACAAAAGTGATGGAATTGTTGTTGGACAATCAATTTCATTTATGAATCTCAAGGCAGCCATTATAGCCGAGTTAGAGATCGATGAGGTAAGAAAAAATATTGAAATTCGATATATCGTAGAAGGTAATTCATGTCCGATGAAAATTAAGAACGACATGGGTGTTAGACTATATTTAGAAGTGAAAAAAAGTGAGCCTGGTTTTGCAATGTATCCATTATGTATTGATACAACGGATAAAATTGGCGGTGAGATACATAGCTTTGATGAAACATGCGGAGAGATTACATGTATCGAAGGTACAACAAGGGATACAGAAGCTCTTGCAGTGGTTGAATCAAGAATTTGTGATTCATATTATATTCCAGAATTAGAAGTTACAAATTACATAATTGATTCAAACAGTATAGATGTGAAGACAGGTCAATTGTATAAGGATAAAGCAACACTGATTGATGTGATGGCCAAATATAAAATAAAGAAAAACTTCAATTGCAAAGTAAAAAGATCTGATGGACAAAGGTATGAGTTTTTTTTTTATCTGAATTTTGAATTAATATTTTTAATTTTAAGATCTACATCGGATGATACATTTAAATTTCTAATGTGTTTGATACAGTATTATTCTTAGAAGTTGTGTGATGGTGCTTTTGTTTGGTTGCAATTTTTTTGTTGATTAAATGATACATCCAAGAATCGCACACAATTAAGTTGCATCTATAATGTATCCGATACATTCTGTAACTTTGATTTATGCGTAATGTATGAAAGAAATTAGAAATTTAAATGTATGGTGATATTATACAGTATGGTAGTTAATATTGTTGATACATTAATGTCATATAAAATGTAACTGCTATATGTATTAATATGATGTGCAACATTGTACAGCTATGTGTTGGTGTGCTTTTCGATTGAATGTGGTTGGACTATGAAGGCTTCATGCAGGAAAAATTCTGATGTTTTCAAAGTAAGATACTTTAATAGTGAACATACATGTCCAGTGCGGGATAGGATACTAACCAAAGTTCAAGCAACAGTTGGATTTGTTAGTGGTGTGATTGTTCCTAAATTGGTCAATCATAAAAGAATTCATACTCCAAAAGATATAATTGATGATATTAGAGAATTCTATGGGGTTCAAATATCTTACCAGCAAGCATGGCGTGCTAAAGAACGTGCACTAGAAATGCTAAGGGGTAAACCATCAGATGGATATAAAAAGTTGCCAAGATACATATACATGTTAAATAATGTGTATCCAAATTCTTATATAAGGATGCACAAGTCAGTGGAAGATGAATTCATGTATCTGTTCATAGCCTTAAGACCATTGATGAGGGGGTTCGATTACTGCAGACCGGTAGTTGTTGTCGATGGTGCACATCTTGGTGGAGCTTACAAAGGTACATTTTTATCAGCAAGCACACTTGATGGGGCAGGTATGTATTTTTTTGTAATTGCGATATTGTTTAATATGTATCTATATTGTAAATGTTATGTATCAAACGAAATCATTCATGTTGATCTTTAATTAGGTTGCATATTGCCATTGGCATATGGGGTTGTAGATACTGAAAATGACTGTTCGTGGACATGGTTCTTCGAACAATTCAAAAATGCATTTGGCGAGCGTGAAAAAATGTGTGTTGTTTCTGATAGAAATGAGAGTATTATGAAGAGTGTAAGAATTGTGTTCCCTACTGTACCTCACTATGCATGCATATGGCATCTTTGGAAGAATGTGTGTGGAAACTTTAAAAGGAGCAGAAACACTATAAGTGATCTATTCTACTCTATGGCCAAGGCATATAGAAAGGAGGATTTCGATACATTAATGGCTAAGGTGGATAAAGTTGACCACAGGGTTAAGGAGTACCTTGAGGATGCTGGGTATGAAAAGTGGTCGAGAGTTCATTCAACAGTAAATAGAGGTAGAATGATGACTTCGAACATAGCGGAATGTATCAATGGTTGTCTTGTTGAGGCGCGACAGTTGTCTATATTAGAATTCTTAGAAGAGGTTAGAATTCTATTTGGTTCTTGGCATTGCAAAAATAGAGAAATAGCCTCTTATACAAAAGATACATTGGGGAGAAAATTTGAGGAGATATTGATTATAAACGCATCTAAATGTTCGAAGATGAAGGTATGTATCATGATACATAATTTTTTATTTTGTATCAAATTTGGTATATCATTCGGCTATTGTGATCAGCATTACTTAAAATAAATTTATCAATTACTTTTTAATGTCTGCAGGTTGTTCCATCATCTGAATTTATTTTCTCAGTTTATGAAGCTGGAAGAAGATACATTGTTTGTCTTGAGAGGAAAGAATGTACTTGTGGCAGATTTCAACTAGATGAGATACCTTGTGCACATGCAATTGCTGTTTTAAAGGACAAGAATGTCACAGATATGCATCATTATTGTTCTGATTACTACAAGCCTGATACATTAGCAAAAACATATGAGGTTCCAATGGTTCCAATGCCAGATAAGGAAGATTGGTCGGTTCCTAGCAATGTTGTAGATGAAACTGTGTGGCCACCTAGATATAAAAGATTGGCTGGACGACCAAGGAAAAGAAGAAAAAAAAATGCAGATGAAAAGATAATAGTAAAAATAAACTGTTGTGGACGCTGTGGTCAAGAAGGTCACAACAAAAGAACTTGTACTTTCTTCCCAAAAGAAAAGTGAAATCGTTATTTTTATAAGACATTTATGTTTTTGTTGAATAATTTTTGACTTAATAGATTATCACTTTTTTATTTATCATGAATAAATGTTACTGTTTATTTTTGGTTATTTTGATTCAATATTTATGAGTTTTGCGGATCCATTTAAGAATTTGTTATGATTTGTGTGTTGGATGTTATTTTGGTACCTTTGTTTATTACTTTTGTTGTTCAATTCAATAAATTGTTATGATTTGTGTGTAAATGTTATCTCCGATATACAAATATTTATGTGCATTTGTATCATATACATTATGTGTAAAATATACTATGTGTATTGTATCATTTACATAATTTTTAATGTATCATATTCATTAAATCATAAATAACCTATCTAGCTGGAATAACATAAATGCTCAATATAATCAATAACATAGCCATATTGGACATCCTTCGTTGGTAATCAATATAATCATGTATCATATTGATTACAACTATTGTTGTATATACATTATCAAAATATTGTGTTAGAAATTGTAAATCGTAGCTAATTTAAGATTTATAATTTTCAATTCAATAAGTTTTAGATTATAAACGTAATATCATGTTTAGTGTGTTGTTCTTTTAAATGTTTTTTATACAGTAAATTGAATTGATGTTGTTAGGAAAAAAAGTTTGCTCAAATTTATGTGCATTTTTTATATTGATGACGATTTAATAATAACGTTTGATTATTAGAATTTGTAAATTTAGACAAATATACATTTTGAGATTAAATGAACAAAATATATTGATATTAAAAAGTCAGACAAAACAAGTTTAAAGAGGAACCCTTCAACACTTAAGTTAATATATCTTGAAAACAAACAAAACATTGAGCAGACATTAAAAAGTTAATATGTCTTGTAAACAAGCAAAACATTGTGCAGACATTAAAAAGTTAATGTCTTGAAAACAAACAAAACATTGTGTATCCATTGACGCACAAAAACTACTCCAAGTTAACCAACGCATCATGGTTTGGTGGTGTGAAATGACCCCTAGGCTTTGATGGATCGTCATTATCACTAATGTATCCAGCTTCAGCCTTTTCACTGCCGTAATTCCATAGCAATGTTGCGTATCTTGACCGAAGATAATCAGAACGGAAATTATTGGATTGGATTGGAATTTCTTCGCTAAGGAATTCAGCAAAGGCGGCCACAAACAAACCACAATCCCTACAAAAATGCAAAAGATACATTATACAAAAATAAATTGAACATAAACTTTAAAACAAGATGTTTTAAAACTTACAGTGTGTCGCTTCCTTGTTGAATAATGTCTTGTACATATTCAACAAGAAAAGGGTGTTTTGGTTCCAATAGACTTCCAGTTTCCTTGTCCTTATAAGCATCAAGAGATGACCAATCAGTTCGCTCAGAATGATCAAAAAATCCACTGTCCTGGAGGTAAGTAGGCAACATTAGAGATAATTTTTTAATGTCTCCCGAACTTTTTTTTCTCCTTGATCCAGATGCTGAGTCGTAGACACGTATTAGCCTCTTTTTCAAAACAACAACAGCCAATACCCAATGAAATTGTCCATCACAATTCACCGGAATGTAAACATCATCACATGAGTGCCACGGTAAACCAGCAGGAATCTCAAAACCATTAATAATGTTCATCATTGACCGCTCGAATCCAGATACAATAGACCCACGCGCCATGTGTTCCTGTGTACTAAGGTTGTCATCGGCAAGACTGCAATGATACCTCTCATGTGTGTTATTGATGTATGTTTTGAATAAACAGTTAACTGTAGTGTATCTGTATTGATCCAGGCTTCGCAATTTTGATTTCTTCCTAAGGTAGTAAAAGACTACATCGATGTGCTGCAAGTTAAATTATTTAGTGAAAATAAATAAAATGTATGTTGTGATGTTTCTATATCTGATACATCTTTAAAGATGTATCAGATACATACAGATGTAGCAGATACATACAGATGTGTCAGATACATTTTTAATGATGCATCAGATACATCTTGATAAATTTTGTTGTTGAATTTACTATTATACCTCATCAGTCCAACATTTCTTTGGCTGCGACATGGCATAGAACCAATTTTTATTAATTGGAAATGCAACAACGAAGTCCATTTGCTCAAATCCAAAAGAAGCTGAATTGCATTTGTATTTGTCCTCCTTTGGTTTCCTATATAATTATTAAAACTCAATGCAGATTCAAACAAATAATGATCTAACAATATTTGGATATATTGATATATAACTTACTTCTTGTCATGTGTTTTAAGAAGGCCCTTTGATAACCACTGATGGTACTGTTCAAGTAAATTAGATGGAGGTTGGAAAATAATACCACAATCTTGAAATGGGTGATTTGGACGAATGTGTAACTTTGAATCAACTTTCTCTTTGCCTTTGTCGCTAGACCCAAATATAGTTACGTATGGTGATTGAAAGATCTTTGATGGCAGTCTCAATCTTTGAATAGGCGTCTTTGACACTTCATGTACCACTATTTCATTTATGTTTGTATCCATGGGGACAAGGTTGCGCGATCTGAAATCATGTGTGTCAGTAAGTTGTTGGGGAGTGACAACTTGCAGTGGTTGAGCATCCATAGGAGCATGAATGCCATAAAGTGTATCTACTGCTTCTTGAGTACCAGCTGATACTGAATCCGAATTTATCGAACCCTATATTAATTGATACAATTATAAAATAGATTAGATAAATGAATACAAAATTGTAAAATGGTATTATTCATTTAGTGGTAACTAACTGTAAGATTTACCGATTTATCATATTTTATGACATTATCCTTCACTTTATCAGCATCGTGTTCATCCAACATTACTTGATGAAATGTTTTGGAGCCTCTAACTGGTACATCTTCCTAAAAAAGATGATGTATGTTAAAATCATACATTGACAAACTAATGTATCATACATATACAAAATTGAACTTACATTATCTTGCTGATGTACGTTTGCTTCATCATGGACTTCTGTTATGGGTGGAAGATCTGATACATCCTTCCTACCTTCTTTTTCCTTACATGTAGTAACATCCTATGTTTTCAAGTTGAAAAAGTATGAGTAATTAGTTAATGTATCATTAATATTTTCAATGAATAATAGTTGACTGCATATATAATCAGGATTGTTAAAAACTTACTTCTACAATCTTTGGTTCAGGGATAAGATTTTGTTCTTGATCCTCAACAACATCTACCTCAAATCGATCATTGTCGGGCACGTCCATCGCAATAGGTGAACTCCGTTTATCAAACAACTGGTTAGTGGTAGGTGGACGAACAACGTGATCTTCTTGATTGAACTCTGGCATGTTAAGACTTGTAGATGTGCCAGAAATAATCTACACGAAGAAAAAGGGTTAAATATGAAACAAATAAATTCGTTTTAACAGTGTATTATTTTAGAAATAATACACTACCTCTTCTTCTTGCTTGTGTGGATTCCGAACAACATTCATCAACTGCTTGTGATTTAATTTGATTAAAGCCTCTAAATGCTGAAATTTCTTGTCAATCTAAAAATATATATACAATATAAGTGAATATGTAATAACTGTCAATATGTAATAACTGTCAAAACAAAATAAAACAATCACTTACATATTTCTTCAGGTATTTCTTAACTTGTTTAATCCCTGATCTGTCAGTAGGTTCTTTAGGATCTAGTGAAGGAACATGAACATCGGGTACATTAACACCTGAAATTGGAATTGTACTGTTTTTGTTTGATTGCACAGCCGATTGTTCAGGTTGATTAACATCAATAACATCTGGCTTCACAGGATGAGCATTCTTTCTCCTCTTTGGAGGGGGTGTAGATGATGTAGTTGAAACGCGTCTTGATCTCCTTAAAAAATGATCCGTAGGATAAGTAGAAAAATCCTCAAATCCGGAAAGTTCTTGTGGTTGAACAAGCTTGGACTTGGCAGCTGAATTTTGATGTTCATTATGAGAAGCATCAACATTACCAGGCAAATCAATTGATGCCATTTCCTCAGATGTTGGATGTATATCATTGCAAGAATTCTGGATTGCGTATCCAAACCAACATAATAAACAAGATTATGTAACAATAATAACAAAAAATGATACATTAATATGACATGAAATTTTTTCATTATACACTGTCAAAACATATATTATACCTGGGAGAAGATGCTAGACATAAACATGCCAAATTTTGGCTTGACTCCCACAACACGCCAGTTGCATATTCTAGGTATAAAACTGCCCACTTTGACTGCAATTTCATCACCGACTGCCGAGGCACATTCATATATCCAAACATTCAGGACATATGGCATGCCGGCTAATCGATACATCTTCTTTTCTTTGGTGAACTCCTGTCTTAGTGATTTTATCAATTTTGAGAATGCAATCTGTCCCCATGGAAACTGTTCATACCTTCCATCTTCAACCATATAGAAATGGTGGATAGGTATATTTGCATCACCAAGCTGGGAAAAGACAAAAGTGTGAATGAAATATAGGATTGCCATTTCAAGAGCATCTTGACTGTTCTCCCATTTACCCATCCGAAATCTTTGAACTAAACGACCCTTGTTTTGTGAATCAGGAAAATATCTTTGAATCAATCTACTGTGAGTGGAATCAGGATATTTAAATTCATTAACATTTTCTGTGCATTTCAGGCCGGTAATGATGGCAAATTCTTTGATAGTGAAATGCAAAATATTCCCGCTAGCATGGCGAATATGGAGCTCATCTATATTATCCTGCTCCAGCTCAAGTAGTAATAGACACTTTGTTATTTGCCCTTGGTAATTGCAATTAGGAATGTTGAGATATGGACCGAAAATTGTATTCTTAAATTTCTCAACGCCATCAATCCCTATAGACAACTTCAACTCTTCTGCAAAACCCATGTTGTATGTTGAACCAAACCTCAATGAGTGTGCAGGAATTTGTTTTATCTTGTATTTCACAGACTATAATGAAACAAATGAACAACAATTAAAGCCTTAAAACATTATAAACATGATACATGTTGAATAATAGACAACTCAACTTACAAAGATTGTTATATTTGTATTTGATACAAAACTGTTATATTTGTATCTGATACACCAAATCAATATTTGTGCCTGTTACAACTATTTTTACAACTATTTCATTACTTTTGCTAGTAGTTGTTAGGGTTTTTTGTTGATACAAAACTGTTATATTTGTATCTGATACACAAAATCAATATTTGTGCATGTTACAACTATTTTTACAAGTTGATACATTGAGAAGAACCACTGACAAAATTTTGTATCAGTTAAACAAAAAGTTTGAGAACAACTAAACTATATATTTTTGTATGCATGTATATGATATGTTAGTGTTGATATTTATTTAAGTTCAATAACGATAAATACATTGAAACTTACTGAAAATTATTGTAGAAAAACTTAAATTGCATAAAGCTATCAGTAATGTATCATGAATTGAAATTAACAATTAAATCTAAGATTGAACAACAAAAAAAGAGGAAAATATATCAGAACTCATTACCTTGGGTAGATTAGGACGGGAAATTGGAGATGATACTTTTCTACCCCTTTTTTTAGGGGGTTTTTCAACCTTTGATTTTGAAGAAGAAGGCACATCCTTCCTGACTTTCTCGATACTCACTTTCGCCATTATAAGGGGATCATGCAATTTCTTCGATCTATTCTCAGCCCAACCTGCGTCTTCATGGTCAAACACACGATTATTGTTAGATGACATTATCTGGGTAATACCTATACTGAAAGAGGGAGCATCATCCATAATGTATCAGGATTTTGAATCAACAAAAAAACCTAACAACTATTAGCAAAAGTAATGAATTTGAAAAAATACCCAAAAGGAGTGAGAAATCGTTTGACTGGAGAGAGAAATATCTTCAAATTCAAATTCAAAATTAAACTGATAAGATCATGGGAGAGAGATATGGCGTGATTTGAGGAGTGAAAATTTGGGGAGATAGACGTGGGTTAGGAGATTGGAATTATGTATCCGGGAGATGAGTGTAAAGGAGTGATAAAAGGGATTTATGAAATATTTAAAAAAAGTGGGGAAAAATTGAGAATAAGGTAAGTAAAGTTATGTATATAAGTAATTTTTCCTTAAATATATATATTCATACGATTTTTTTTCTTAGATTTTTCAAACACGTTTTTTTCTTCCTCTTCCCTATTTGTCTTCTATACAATTTGTATGCTTTCATTCATGATTTTCTCATTTTTTTTAAAAATCTTGAAAAGTAACAAAATTTATTATTATTTTTAGTATTAAAGATGCTAGCGTTCATTCAATCTTTATTCAATACAGAAATAGAAAGCATGAATTCTTAATTCAAACTGGTATCATAGTGTATGAAATTAGTATACAAATTGGTATCAATTAAATAAATATAACCATTCATAGATACCAATTTGTATACCCATTTCATACACTAAAACAAATAATAAAATATAAAAATAGATGATCACCCATTTGCATACCAACTTTCACATACATTACATATTCCATACATGAAATCACTTTATAAACCGATTTCATTCATTATATAATATAAAGTATATCTCCTAAATTGGATATCACAATCCATAAATATTAATTTGTACAATAATTTCATAAATAATTAATAAAATATAAAATTTATTAAGCATCATTTTTTATAGTCATTAAACACATTGCATATAAAACATGTTTGTATATAACTAATATAAAAAGATTAAGTGAACCAGTTTGTATATTTATTCCATATCATATTATTTATATCTCCATTCTATATACAAATAGTTTTAGATTATATATTGTTTACGTTAAAAAAGTATTATGTATCTATTCCATATAATGCATGATTAAAAAAATCTTTGATACCCGTTTTAATACCAAATGAAGATGTTAATATATAACTCAACATAAATATCAATTTGTGTATGTAACGGGTATATAAACTTGTTCAAAATGATAGATTAAGATAAAACGTGAATATCAAATTTAATACAGTTTTCATACATTTATGAAATCGTACTAATATACAAATTTGTTGCGTATCAATTTTCATACATAATTCGATAACCAATATTACTGTCAATTTTCAAATTGGCTTGATTTTTCCATATTTGAATTTCTTCACAACAAATTTTGATCCTTCTCAAGAGTCTTGGCCAAGTTTTCACATAAAGTGGAAAAAATTATTTTATTTTTGGGCAAAATAATCAAAATCAAATAAGATAACAAAAACATAGAATTTGAAGTAAAAGAAAAGAGAATTATGGATTAAATATGGTTGAATGTCGGATGAAACATAATGTTAGATGACCTTCATTCCTCTGGTTATGACCATAGATTCTATCGAATCTACCTACACCAATACCTCTTCTTAAATAGATCTTTCTTTCCATAGAAGAGACTCTAATGTAGTACCAATCAGGGCATATGGGGAAAACTTCTTTAGCCTACCAATCTAGACAATATTAGTTAGGAAGCTCCATCTTTTTTGAACGATTGTGACCTCCATCTTCGCCGATGCAGATCTCTCTCAAGTCTCCAACAAGGGTTCATGAAAAAATCGAGAATGAATTGAAGAAGGAAAAAAAATTGAAATATAGTTAAAGAATCACTAGTTGAAAATAACACACAACTAGTACTACTACAATGGAGAGAAGATTCACCGGAGTTTCATCATGGTTGTGAACTTTTTTTTTGAGAAGATTAAGGAGAGAAGTTTGGAATTCGAGTAATTATTACATTTAAAGAGACATGTAACATTACAATTCCTAAATTGTAGTTACATAATTACCTTGATAACTGTCATAAAAAATCATACCTTTTATTTTCTCTTTCCAATATTAAATACGAAAATAAAAAATAAATAAAATTTAATTAAATAAATTAAATTGAATATGTTATCACTAGTAATAAAGTTGTTGTATTAGTAATTCTTAATTAATAGATTTATATGATGTAATATAAAATCTTAAATACATATATGGAGTAATTTTTCCAAAATAAAATAGGGGTTAAAAGCCTAAAAGTACAAAAAAACATATTTATAAGATGGTGGTGACGGTTGTGAAGAGTTACGTTGTATAGGAAGGGAAACATCTGAATGTAGTGTTTCTTAGAGGAGGAGAATTCTAGTTTTGAAAATAAATAAATAAAAATGGAATCCTGATTTGTGGTGGCGCCACATAGGCAGGCCTAGGGTATATATATAAAATATATGATAAATGGAAAAATTACGCAGTTAAGCAAACTTATACTATTTAATTACTCATCATAGCTATAGTTTGCTATAATTGCCACTCGCGACTAACATTAACCATTAATTACGTGGGCTGACTTCGAGTTGTATAATTAGTCACGTTTGTATAATTCGCCACATTTGTATAATTCGCAACTAGCAATTCTTCGTTCGATTTGTATTTGTATACGATGGTTTATATTTGTATATGACGATGATTTCCTTTGGTTTATCAGTTTTGTCACCATATACATTCAATCTTTTTGTGTATAACTTTTTAAAGTTTGTATAAACGTGTAGTTTTTAGATTTTGTATAATATAATTTATATAATGTAATTTGTATAATATATTTTGTATAATTGTTTAAAGTTCATATGTGTATGTTTGTATCAATTAGTTATTTCAAGTTTTATCATATTTGTATAATTCCAGACTTTATATTAATCAATTATACAAAAAGACGTGAATTACACAAACATAGTCGTGAATTATACAAATGAGATGTGAATTATACAAATAATTGTCCTCTCTCGCTCGCCTCTCTCCTCCCTCTCCCAATCTCACTTGCCTTTCTCCTCCCTTTCCCAGTCTCGCTTGCCATATATACACTTGCATATATATAATATACAGTTATCTAACCGATATACATATACAATTCACCTCTCTCCCACTTTCGCTCGTCTCTCTCCTCTCTCACACTTTCGCTCGTCTCTCTCCTCTCTCCTTTCTCTCCCAATCTCTCTTCTCTCTCCCAATCTCTCTTCTCCCTATAACATGTAGCTACGAATTGTAATTATCAAACTATAGTTATGGAGCGTAATTAGACTAGACTATTTTTGAGTGACTATATGCGAAAGTTATTGTATGATATATGATATGTGAGATGATTAAAAAGTTTTGAAAACATTAATTTTGTCCAAATTAACTTAATTACTACATTTTAAGGTGAGAAAGTGTTTGAAAAACAAAATAAAGATTTATTCCATTTTGTCATATTTGTTAAGAAAGAAAATGAAAAAATTCTTATTTTCCTCTTTTTTGTGTTAAAGGGAAGTTGGGTTAGGCAAAGGAGCGGAGAAGGCTCCTTCCTCGCATTGGATTTGATTTGGGGTATGGAGTCTCGTCACGCCTCCCTTGGTCGTCGAACGGTATGAATTTTAGGCTCCGCAATCTTCGTTTCTCATTTACAAAATTTTCCATATCTTGTTTGTATGTATGCAGTTGGAAGAAATTCGTCAAAAGAGAGCGGCAGAGAGATTAAGCAAGACGTCTTCTGGACCAGATCTTGCTAAACCTGGTAACAAAATTTGATCAACAATCCTTCTTTTTCTCCATTCTTCTCATCTTCAATTTTTTTTTTTGTTTTTTTGCCAGAGGTTTTGGGGATTACAAAATCTCAGAGTGCAACTCGCCTATCAGAGGTAAACTCAATTTCCTTTTCACAAACTGCACAGCTTTAAGAATACCATTAGGTTAATATTCATTTTTTTGAGTTATGTATCCATCTGCAGAATGATATCACTGCCTTAGTTTCTCAATTGAAAGTTGTGCAAAAACAAAACACACAACTAGATGAAGAAAATAGAGCACTCGCCTCAAAGGTATTTACTTCTTTCCTCTGTCATTTTGAATAAGTTTTTTATTTGTACTAATGAATATCTCTTGTTCTAAAATTTTCTTCTTCAGCTTCAGACAAAAGAAGTTGAGAACAACATGTTGCAAAAACGTCTTAATGATCTGGTAATGCAGCTTTTAAATGTCGTATTTACACTTATTTATCTGAGGAAAAAGATGTTGTATTTTAGTTATAGTTTCTTCAATGGAGACCAGTCATGTAAATGGTCCACATAGAATAAGTTTTTACTGGAAAAAGTTTTATGATCAGTTATTTGAAAGTCATCAATGTATGGAATTCAAATCCATAGTGTCCCTTTTTTTATATGGTAAATGCTTCATTCATATAAACTTCCAGCACTAAGATTCAAGCCTTTGTGCCAAGCAAACTAAGTCTTAACTTTTTTAGTGGAGAAGGGTAGAGGATTAGACTCGTCATCCTTGAGTTTCTAAGGTTGCGTTTGGCTCCAAATGAAATTCTCGTCCATTAAAAACATGTTCCAGCCCAAAGATACCGAAAAAGAGATATCAAAGGTAACCAACGACCTCACAGTGCTGGAATTCCTATTATCCTCAATTCCCTTCCCATAAAGGAATCATCTGCTGCATGACTGCAGACCTCTTTTCTGTAAATTTGTCTCTGTCAAGCATCCATCATGAGTCAATATGCAGCTGAAACATGCCACTTTATATAGTAATTTTGGCTTCCCAAATTATCTTCCAAGGCCATGAAGAAAAATTTTCTGCTGTTACCAAAATTATATAGCAGGATTGTTCATAGAAAACACCGTTGCTCTGTCCAGTCCATAGCAAAGAATCCTCATTTCAGCATCTAGTGATACCAGACTCAATTCTTGCAGCAAGGTAGTCATCCTTCAATTTCCCATTCGAAGAACCCCTTATAAAGCTCAAACACCACTCATTTCCACATCTCAGTTGCGCCACAGTAACAGCTAGATAATGTCCCTTTAATGATTGTAACTTTTAACAATCAGCAAGTATTAGGAGTGAATATAAAGACTTTGATAAAGTTCATTCTCAAAAAAAATAAAAAAAGAATACAAAGACTTTGATAAAGTATGACTTAGGTAGTGGACGTTGTTCCTACTCCCTTTGTCTCAATTTATGCGACACTCCCATTAACCCTTAATGAGACAATTTACCGCCACACATTTCTTAATGACTTGTTTTAGACTACAAGTTTCAAAAGTACATCCTTCATTCTACTCCGTGCCCAGTCTAACACCTTCACATTTATGGGATGGAGGGAGTATTATTTATAGACATTGTAATATATGAAACAAATATCATTACCTTATTAATATGGTCTTTATCTGCTCATATCCTAGCACTATTGTGTTCATTCATGGATGAGGTCATGATGCCGTAATTACTTTGTACAACAATATATTTGGTTGCGCTTTCCCAATACAATACGTTATTCTGCACACTTGGATCCTTTTCCTTAGATGATAAACCATTCTGAATTTGTCTTCACTTTGCTGAAAGGAGGAATAAAAAGGCATTTAAGTAAGATATTGAGACCTCTTTTAAGTAGATAGGTGGCTTCACTTTCTTTTCTTTGGAAGTGCAGGAGCAAATCACTATACCTTCATTAAGAAAAGCACTCAAGGATGTTGCCATGGAAAAGGATGCAGCAGTTGTTGCACGAGTACATATCATTTCTACTACCATTCTATTGTTTTTTAACCTTATATGTGCTCCATCTGTCTTTTTCCTATGAGCCCTGTTGTTTAAATATAGGAGGATCTTTCAGCTCTGCTTCGTACAATTAAGAAACGTTTGAAGGAAGTAGAAGAGGAACAGTATCGGGTATGCTAGTATTTTCTTTCACTTAATGAGTTGAAGTGGAATAGTATGCCTTAATACGTTTGAATCCTTTTGGGATTAGGCTGAAGAGGATGCGGGATCTCTAAGAGCAGAACTAAACTCATTACAGCAGCAAGCAATGACCGGTCCTGTTAGTGGTTTAACTTCAATGAATTTTCCGCCAGATCATATGCAAGCTATGGAGAAAGAGCTAGCAAATTTAAAATCTCAATTAGAGGTTACATTGTTTGTTTATGTTGTCATGATTACCTCTTTAAGCTTTATTTATTTGCTATACCATTTTTGTAATTACAGCAAGTGATCCTGTTGAGGCAACAAGAAAGACAGCAGTTAGCGGAGGAGAAAGCGCATGTATCTGCACTAAGTTCTCAAAAGCAGGATTTGGAAGAGAAGCTTGCTGTTATGTCCAAAAAGGTCTCAGGTATATATTGTTCAATATTTTAGATTGAAGTGCTTAGCTCTTAGCAATTTGTATAAATGTAAATGTCCAGATACAGGATACAGGGTAGTCAAACATTGAAATAGATCTTAAAGATTATTGAGTAAGGGAGTAAGTAAAGACGGAAGGATAGCCATCTGATGATACAAAATTTGTCACAATATTGAAGGTGCAGAATATAAAATAATTGTGAAAGATCGACCAAATCACAGTTGAATATCTTGAATAGTGCAAGGCTGGTAGGTCCAAAAATCTAAGATCAGAAATTCCAACTAGATGTTAAATTGATCAATGGATGTGCAACATGAAGAGTATCGGTTGGTGTAAAGGTGAAAGATAACAAATAGTGTATATTTCATCGTTTAGTTCTCATACGGAATGGAGGTGGAAAGCATTAAATATGGGTGATTGAATGTGGCAGGATTTGAAGCTACATACCACTCGTCACCCGTGACTATTTTGAATGGTGAAAACTGAAAAATAAGGCCAAACTGTGTTGAATAAGATTGCTGGGTTGTCGATACATGGTTGGAATTTCCCCCCCGTTCTGTTAGAGAGGTTAGGATTGTGCTCAATGCAAAGATTGAGGGAATTGTGTCCTAGGTCACGAATTTGAGTTTGCGCAGCCTATCGTTCTAAGTTGTCGAAGGCTGAACTTGGCCCTAAAGGTTGGTTCCAGACAAATTTCTCAGTCATAAAAAAATGAACTCCATTTTCAGTTTGCAAAGATTTGCACAATCTAGAACATTTCATAGAGATTAAGTACCTTAAACAAGCAATTAAGCAACATCTACTCTATAAGATACCCTCAAGTGGATGTAATACCCTTGAAAACACTGTTGCAAGTCTTCAAGCAGCAATTGTGAACTCTCCAAATCTCACAAAAGTCATCATTCATCAAATGTAAGCTTTGAACTAACCATTTTTGGTTAGTAGATATTTCTACTTATTCATACCAGGTTTAAATTGTTTGATATGCTTTACTTGAGCCAGGGGTCTATCGAAAACAACCTCTCTATCCTTATAAAGTATTGGTAAGGCTGCCACCCTCCCCACACTCCACACGTGGGATTTCGTTGGGTATGTTATTGTCGTTGTATACCAGGTTTAAATATTACATAATAAAGTCTAACAAGCCCTAAAAGAAAATAGGCTATAATTAACAAAGCTGGGACTAGGGTGACTAAGTACTCTCCCTAATTGCGACAAGTGGTCTGCGATCGCAATCTTGGACTAGGCCTGGAGGCTGAATCCCTAATCAATAGGATATGACTCTTTATTTGGTCTGCGAACTAACACAGATACTGCAGCTTCAACAGTGCTTTCAAGGCCTCCATGCTTGATTGCGGTTTTCCAAGGTCCAAGACAAGTTGTAAATCTTGGTAGACTTCTCTCAAACAAAGGTCTCCTAGACTTGGGAGATCCCATTGAAACTTATTTTAACCATATATTTAATAGGGTGATATGAAATCACGAGGTAACTATAGCTGTTGCTGATTGTCACAGAGAAATGAACAAAATTTAAACACAGTAGGAACTTATTTGAATGGAGCATCAAAAGAATATCATAATTAAAATGAGGTTACAAGGCATCAATCACTGATATATAATATGAGGAGAGTTATTTTGGTTTATTTCATTTAGACTAGGAGTAGGAACAAGAATAATATATAGAATCCTACTTGGAAAATGATTGTAATGTAGTGTCTTAGTTGGAAAAAAAGTCTAATGTAGTGTTTATAAATATAGTCTCAATATAATAATGTAGATACACAATTCAATAATATTCTTCTATAATATTTCTCACATTATATTAGAGTATCTACGATCTTGGTAGAAAATAAAAAAAAAAGCTTCCGCAACCGGCGGGTTGTTATAACTCATATAGCTTAGCCAATGATTATGCTATCAAAAGTTGGGACAATACTATATGCATGAAAAATAATCATGCTAAGAAGGACTGATTAGAGAAGCATCTAAGACAAAGAAAGTTGTCACCATGCTTCTTTCCGGTGGCTTCTTAGATTTGAATTGTGTAGCACTGTGAATTTCTCCAATAACCACTTTCTCATATCCGATTTGCGTAGCACCGTGCATATATTTGGTGACTACTTTCTCATATCTGATTTGCATCTTTTCAGTGACTACTTTTTCATATATGATTTGTGCTGCATCATGCATCTTTTTAGACTACTTTCTCTTATCTAAGTTGTGTAGCACCGTGCGTCTATTCGGTGACTCCTCAGATCTTATTTGCGTAGTTTCGTGCGTCTTTTCCATGACTCCTCAGATGTGACTTAAATAGTTTCACTTTTCATCAATGTTGTGTGAAAACCAATGCTACCCAAAGGTACATTGTCTCCTTGTTACCAAACCACAACGGGCGCCGCTGTGAATCTACCTCCCACGTGTCGCCAAGGAGATCATCACCTCGAAATAACCTTGAAGTCCTTTGCATAAATCTCTATCGCCCTTTCTAAGGAGTAAGTAATCTATCCCGGTCTTAGCCGCCGCACTTCATTAGATCACCAAGTGCTTCTCTCTCTTATGGAAGCTCGAGTTTGCTAAGACCAAATCGAAAGCATTAGTGAAATTAAAAGTTGAAATCTTCATTTCTATCCCCAAAGTTGAAACCATTATGTACATCATCATAGCCCCTAAATGTGGTCCCTATGTGACCATTAAAATCTCCTCCTAAAAATAGCTTCTTGGTGCGCTGGATGTCTCTCACAACCTCGTACAAATCCCCGCAGAAGAGCTTTTTGACCTCCTCGTCTAAACCTGCTTGTGCACCGTGTGCACTAATTATGTTAAAAGTCAGCCCTCCCACAACTAGCTTAACGGTCGTCATTCTTTCATTCACCCTCCTAATCTCTACAACTTGCTCCCTGAGTTCCCTATCAACTAAAATGCCTACTCCATTCCTACTCCTCGAGCTTCGTGAGTACCACAACTTAAACCCGACTACATTTGCCTTGGTTCCCACCCATTTGGTTTCCTGGACAAGCTACATTGATCTACCTCTTCTTGAGAATCTTCATTTGCTCTATTGATTTCCCCCTCAAGCTCCTTATGTCCCAAGACCTAATCTGCAACCTAGAATCTCCCTTGGTACCCTTGCCACCCCTGACCCCCGCTCCTGCTTTAAACTACCATCAAACCCTGAAGCCACCAATGCAGATAACAAAAATACGGAAGGCTGGACAAGAGCTAAAAACAAACAGCATCTGGACCAGAACTATAGCAAAAATCAAGAAGGCAAGGGATTAAGGCAGATAAGGGGGGAACAATGCATAGAATTACACAATCTCCCAATGCTCTCAGGCACTTTTCCCAGGAATCTTCTCTCTCCTACTTCTTAGGAGGGTAGATCACCCTTTTTTCCGGTAAATTCTTCAGCCGGAAACTTCATTTGTCATCTTCAGACCAAGCTATCACCTTCTGTGTTAGTTTCAACCTTCTTTCTTTATCTTTTCTCAGATTTTAAAACCACACACTGTACATGGGTGAAGAAAGGATTTTCTTCCATGCTGGTTTTAAATCTTTTGACATCTCTAAGTCCACTTCTAGGTCAGAAACATGGTTTGAATGGACAGAGCGCAGCAGAAAGTTAATGAGGAGAGTAACTTTAAGTCTTAAAGTTATGAGATGGCTAGTCCAAGTTTTCATGGAAGCCTCAAAGGAGCAAGGAATGTCAGTCAGGAGATGGCAAACAAAGGACCACTTTGCTGAATTCTTTTGCACTCTTAAATACAATGAGCATGGTAGGTATATCAGTTTCATTGCAGTACACGGGGAGAGCAGATCAGTTATTATTATACCCGAGACTACATTAAATGCTGGATGGTTAGCAATAGCTCTGAAAATTACAAAGTTCATCGGGGTCCCAGAAAGGGGAGAGAAAGCAGCAGTTAGTAGAAAACATCAGGTCAAATCTTCTTTTGCTGAAGCCGTCAGAAGCAGTAAATGGTCGACAGAAGCAATAAAAGGTTTGACACCGCAGATCACCAACGGTAGAATCAACTTCTCTGGTAGCTCTACAATTTCAGAAGAGGATGTGCTTGGCAGATGTATTGTGGGGAAATTTCTGGACTTTAGCCAAGAAACACCATCTCTGAATGAAGTACGAACATGGGTTAGCAGTATGTGGAAGTCGTCTCACGGAATCAATGTATATGTTATGAATGACTCCCAGTTTCTATTCGAACTTCCATCTAGAAAGGAAGCAGAGCATATCATCAATGGCATGTGGAGATGGAAGAAATCCAAATTGTCACTGGAATGGTGGTCACCCACTGTTGGATGCTGGCCGGAAGAGGTGACAAGAAACTGGGTATGGATCCGTATCTATGCTTTGCCTCTACATTTGTGGTCGCAAACCACTTTTCAGTAGATTGGAGAGATGTGTGGGGGCTGGATTGAAACAGAGGAGGAAACAACTCTCAAAAATCATCTGCGGTGGGCCAGAATCAAAGTTAGGGGCGACGGAGCAAAAGTTCCAAGAGAAGCGGAGATAGAAAGTGATGGTTATATCTTCAAAATATCGATTTGATGTGAGATTCCGGCGACCGTGAGAAGGAAAAAGATGATCAGAAAAGAGGACACCCTCAGACCACTGGGTAATAAAGGTTGCTTATCTATATCTGAGAAACCTAGTACTATTTTGACTGATTTCACGCCAACACAGGCTTTTGGGCACGTGGGCACTTCAACAGCTGGAGCAAACTTTAATAAAAAAGCATGTGAGAGTCATGTGGGAGGCTCAGGTTTTTTCAAATCAAAAGAACAAACCCTGAATAAAGAATTGGGCCACAGAAGTAAAGTGGGCCTTCAGTCTGAACACAAAATTATTTGGGCCTGACCCAGCAGCCCTTCTGATTTATAACAAAGTGCAAGGCAATAAATTGGGAGACAGAAAATATGACCCAGTCGTAGAAGCCCTGAACTTCAACAATCATCCCCTACGAATAGAGATTCATACAGACCATCAGAATTTTTCAGAGCCACTAAAATATGCAGAAGCGGTCAGATTTTTGTGACACTCTGGAGATTGCAGAAAACACAGATAAAGACATGGGAGCAGAGGTACTACTTAGTAATAAGGGGGTGAACAGCCTGGTGGTGTTAGAAGATGAAGCTCCAGTGGGGAGTCTAAACAAAATTTCAGAGGAGGGAAACTGGGTAGTGGAAGATGTTGTACCACTTTACGCGCAAACCCAAACAGTAACTCTTGATAAAGAAATGGATACAACTATTTGGGTTCATGTAGATCAGGAACACCAGGATACAACATCAACAGATGATGATGCCATGTCAATTATTCAGGAGGAAAGTAGATTTGATACAGAGGATCATGTAATATTGAGGAAGCCATCCTTCTAAATTCCACAGAATTACCAGAGACAATTGAACCACCCCCGACCCATCAGTACAACTTTGGGTTCGGCAGAATATTTTAGCACTGGGAAAAGATTTTGGGGTGGTTAATTTGCACGGGTGTGAGAAATTAGCGGAGGAGTTGTTTATGAAAATAGATGGTAAGAGGAACAACCTTGTTGAAGCTACAAAAACTTCGATTCCAGAGACACCTAAATTGAAAGGAGCTAAGGAACTAAAAAATTTGGAATCTGGTACCAAGTTCTTCAGTTATGGATCAAGAAGCAGAGGGGGATGCAATATTGATCGTTCTCATGAAGATTAATATTGTCTTATGGAATGTGAGGGGGCTCAATGACGCGAGAAAGAGGCAGTTGATCAAGAGTTGATCAAGAGTCTGTTGCACACTTGGAAGGCAGATGTATACTGCTTTCAAGAGACTAAGTTACAGGGGGATATAAGGAATATTGTAAGAGAACTATGGGCTAACAGATGGGTGAAATATGCCCAATTAGAAGCTAGTGGTACAAGAGGGGGCATTCTCATTCTCTGGGATGGTAGAGTTTGGGAGGGGGAAATATGCGAGGTAGGGACCTATTGCATCACTTGCAAATTCACGGGAAAAACAATGGATTTCAGCTGGCATTTGTCTGGAGTATATGCGCCAAACGACAGAGAAGAGAGAGAAGAGGTCTGATGGGAACTAGCATCGGTGAGAGGGCTTTTCTCAGGTCCCTGGGTGGTGGGGGTGATTTCAACATAGTCAGATTTCCTTCAGAAAAAAGAAATTGTACCAGATTCAATAAGGCTATGTTAAACTTCTCGGATTTTATTAAAGATATGGAGCTAGCAGATCCTCAGCTAGTAGGAGACAACTTCACGTGGAAGAGAGGGGAAAGACATGACTCTACAGCAAGACTTGATAGGTTTTTGATATCAGAAGAATGGGAGACTTCCTTCAGAAACATCAAACAATCAACTATGCATAGGGTTATTTCTGATCATTGTCCGTTGATTTTAGAATGCGGGAACTGGGAAAAATCAAACTCTTATTTTAAGTTTGAGAACTGGTGGTTACAAACTGAAAACTTCAAAGAGATGGTGAAGAATTGGTGGGACTAATTTAATGTTAGGGGAAGGCCAGACTTTATCTTATCTTAGCAAGTAAACTAAGATACTTGAAAGATAAACTCAAAGAGTGGAGTAAAACAAGACAGAGAAATTTGGGACTGCAAAAACAAAGCATTCTAAATCAATTGGCTGAATTAGATGGGATTCAAGACCAAAGGCAATTGACAGATGATGAGATTTATTTGAGAGCAGTTATCACAGTTGAATTTGAAGAAAATGCAAAGAGGGAAGAAATCGCTTGGAGACAAAGGTCTAGGGCTTTGTGGCTAAAAGAGGAGGACAGAAACACTAAGTTTTTCCACAGAACTGCAAACTGTCATTAGAGGTACAATAACATTGACAAGTTGTCTGTCAATGGAGAATGCACAGGGGAGCCAACAGTAATCAAAGAAGAAATCATTAAGTTTTATCAGAACTTATACGCTGAAACAGAAAGATGGAGACCCCAATTCAGTGCCAGATCTGGTACTATGGTGAATGAGATGGATAACATCATGCTAG